>JAOVYX010014736.1:0-30982 GCA_035668315.1 Drosera spatulata
CTCATTTCATCATCTCTAACTCATCATTTCCTCTCCCTGAACTCTCGACTCTCTCGCCTCAGCTCACCAAAACCCAAACAAAAAAACACTCCCTAAACTCCATTGCAGCCACCATACCAAACACCATCATCACCACCACTGAACCACCCGCTCGCCACCATCAACCTCGCAGCTCTTCCTCTTCTCTCCCTCGGCATCCCCACCACTTGATCGTGACCCCAGGAGCCTCGTCGCGTCGGAAACGCCCTAAGCAATGTAACCCCGTTGCAGAACACCCATCACAACTACCTCCTACGACCTTCATCTTTTCCTACCTAGTTCCTGCCACCACCAATGTGTCCGACCACCAGGTGACGTCTGTGACCATCAACGGTGGCAACAACGGGTCAAGAGAGGTGACAAGCAGCGGGAACAACAGCGGTGGTCTCAGGATTTTAGGGTTTTACATCGTTAAGGTTTGAAACACATGGAAGATAACCTAACCCCTTCTCAATCCATCTCGTGCTTGGGTTGTGCGTATTCTTGGTTGCTTGGTTTGTGTGTGAAAGGTGGCGGGAAGAGCTAGGGTTTGGTTGTGCATATGCTTGGTTTTGTGCGTCAAGTTAAGGGATGGTGATGTGTGGTTATCCTTAGGCCGAATATGCCTCAGGGTTGTTGCGTTACATGTGCATATGCTTGGTGTGGCGATGCGTTGCGTAATGCATAATCATGTGTTTATGCGTAAAGGGTATTGTAACGGTCCGAAATCCAATTTAGTTGACACGTGACGTTATGCCGCTACAAACACAGTCTATAGCAAGGCCAAATTACTCAAACGGATTTTAGGTATAGAAATCAAGGAGCTATCTGTACACCAGAAATACATAATTTATAACTATGCCATTACAACTCCAAATTATCTTACAGTAATCCAGAATATTACATGTCTGAATATTACATTGATCCAAAATATGTGAAGTTATCCACATGCATGCTTCCTCGCTCTACGGCGCTCCCATCTCACTTCTGTCTCAACCTAAAAATAAAACCCATAATCCGTGAGCAAAAAGCTCAGCAACCTAAGGTGATGAATTCAATTTTCAAGGCATTTTTCACCGACTATGACAGGTTGTAAAAAATACCTGAAGGAACCCCCGAAGGGAAGCAAGTGAAAGAAAATATACGCTTAGGCCATCTTAGTCAAATAATATATCCCATTATATACATATCATATATCATATCGTTTATATGTCGTTACTTTTCATTAGTTGGCTTGTCCCTGACAAGACCGACTGGAGCACGAAGCCAATAATAACTCTGGCACGAAGCCGATGACAACAACTTTGGCACGAACCCGACAATGGGGATTTAATCGTTGACCGGGCAAGTCTGTTCAAATGATATTCTTTTCGTTTAACACATTCAGCTGGGTTAGCTAGACCCAACGAATATGTTCGGACCTCCCTGCAGAAAGTTAATCGCCCCGTGGCCCAGCTACTGCGGCCTCAATGCCGCTATGTGCACGCGAAAGGAAGAAGACATTATTGTTCCCTCGCTAGCTAGTTCCTCATCCACTTGCCCTTCATGAGACTCAATTAACCAATACTTAATAGAGTTCCTTGGCTCTAGACATTTCCACTTGGCGTTCAAGATGATCGCCCTCAATCCTCCAACAATATCTCAAGGATGACAAACACGATCCCAATGGAACCAAGAAGAGATGCACAACTCAACTTTACTCGACACATGGTTATTATTATGAAACTTTATGCTCATCATAATATTTCAGTTTCGCATTTCAAATAAATCAACGGTATTAGCCGTATCGATTATATGTCATCCTTAACTGAATTTACCCAATTCTATTCATTATTATTGGGTTCCAATAATGTTATTGTTTTGATTTGTTAATTCAATTGTTCAATAATAACCCACCCTTAGATGATTGTTAAAAGGATAATTTATGGATAATATATTCTTTTAATCCCGATTCCCTTGCATGATACAATACATGATGTATAGCAATTATATCCATGAAATACGTAAAACAGAAAGCATGCTCAGAGACAACACATAGCACGCATGACACACTTAAATCACCCATTGACATAAACCCATGAAAATAGACTCCAATACAGGACATTCATGCTTAAGTCACATCGGCCTAACCATATGCTATTACCATAACTATTAACTTCCTTTATATCATCATTTCTCATACCCAAGCCCTCCATTGTACATAAACATAAAGACCTCGCCAATCCGACGATCTAATCTCGTTGACAACACATCAAACCCACATAAGATTAAGACTCGTCATACACAAGCATATGCATACCCGGCACAATCACGCGTAGCCACAATCAAAACATGGAAGTAAAACCTGAGTCATTTTGAACTTTTCAAAACCATATTACCCCCAAACAATAAGGTTATTCAAATCATAAAAAGCTTCTGCACTTTTCACATTTGGTGCTTATTCAAATCATAAAAAACTTCTTGTATGTTTCACACTTAGTAGCTATTTGTTACTGTACTATTACTCTGCTAACGGAAGTTAAGCTATCTTCTAAATGATGAATGCAATGAACTTGAAAGCCATATCATTCTTATTTTCTGAAAGTTTAGATATATATGAAACTCGGTACGCAATGTAATGCTCCGAGCCGATGGCTGATTTTCGAGTATTTCAGGATTAGCTTGTGTGCGTCATCGGTTAAATCCTGATGGCAATAGCTTTAAAGGAGAACTTGATCACTTCATCATTTAATGAGCTATTACTAGGTCATCGAAGCTATTTCATAAACTAAAGTGTCCTAGCCTATAAGATCAGCTAATATCTATCTATTGCATACTCAAGCCCATATATGTACATAAACCTATCCGACATCCTCGTCATCCCGAGGACCTAACTAAACATAAGCACACCAATACCGATCGACATCACCACAACCCACACCTTGAAACCTATCATGCGATCTTTATCCCCGACAACCTATAACCACAATCAACACAACAATCACAACAAATATTGCATCATCGCCATCCTAACGGTACCACATCAACAACCACACATCAAAACCCGCAACCATTCATAATCAACTATAGGTTTCAAGGAACGCTTTTATGGAGGTTGCCTCCCCGGTGTGTATCCCTTTACTCACGAAACAAGGAGAATGACGAAATGAAGCCGACACCGTTGTCGGGCCGTTACCGAGCTGCTGGGCCGCCTTTCGGGCCTACTGTTGGGCTTGTTGTTGGGCCAACATCGGGCCGTTGTAAGGAATATCAGGCTTGTTGTTCGGGCCGCACCGGGCTATCGTCGGGCTACCTTTCAAGCCTGCTGTTGGGTCGACGTTCGGGCCTGTCAGGCCGGCGATCGTCGCGGGGGTTGCTGTTGGCCGTCTTCGGCGTGGAAGAGTCCGACAAGGCTAGTGGTGGTATGAGGGAGGCACTGGTGGCCGGAGAAGGTGTTTGATGGTGGGCAAAGTGGTGGCTCGTATGGGTCGATTCGGGTCTCGTCCAGGCTCGTTGTGGTCAGGGTCGCGTCATCCTGGCCAGGGATGGCCGGATCTGTGGCCAGGATGAAGTGAGACGCGGTGGTTTGAGTGATGGTGCGAGGTGATAGGTGAATTCGAAGTCGGGGCCGTTGGGGTGGTGAGCTACAATTGGGACGATTGTCGACAGCTTGGGATTGACGACGCGAGCCAATGCGTGGTGGTGGTTGGTGGTGGCGGAGCTTGGTGGTTTCGGTAATAGGAGAGAAAAGGAGAAGAATGGGTTTGGTGGGGTTGACTTGGTCCTTGACCACACATATTGAAAATATCTCATTGTATTTTATCCGTGTTTCATATAATCTATCTTTCGATAATTAATCCTTATTGATTTAATTATCTCAAATATGTCAAAATCATGTCTCGTTCAATAATCTCAGGTTTTCAAGCTTAAATCTATAACCCTAACGCGTAATAATTTTAACGATGTAACGTTCATCGTTCATAAATTTTATTCACGCGTTCATTATATACGTACTGTACGTATATTTTATATCTGATATATATTTTAAAAATCAAAAAATTTTCGAGATATTACAGGTATTATGTATGTCATGGGGGATCGAGTTATAAATAACAAACCTTGACATTGGGACTGGGTACGAGAATGGATGTTTTTAATATTTGATGTACGATATGGGGTATTGGGGGTTAGAATGAGCTAAAATATGCAGCATTATAACACAAGTATCCTCCCGAAAAATAAATGAAAATGACCCTTATAACGTTAATGGATGTTTTTAATGTTTGATATAGGATATGCAGCATTATAACATAAGTACCCTCCCGGAAAATAAATAAAAATGACCCTTATAAGGTCAAATAAAAGGACACATGAGCGTAGAGTTTAGTTGCATTATCTATGAGATATGAACTAATATAAAACGAATAAAATAATATATGTGTTCCTGAGTTGTGAAAATCGAGCATAGTGCGTCCCTTCTTGGATTCGTTGGATTATTGGTCATTTTCCTTGAAAATGTTATGAAGTTTGAGCATGGCGTTCCTTCTTGGGTCTGTTGTGACCATTGTCGTGTTCTTCGAAGTTGTTGTATTGAAGATTGAGCTTGAGCGTCCCTTCTTGGATCCATTGAGTTACATTGTTGAGCCTCGTTGGCGTTTGTGAGTCATTGGACTCTCGAGTTATATTCTTGGAGTCATCGTGACGGACAGATAGTGGAACTAGTTAAGGAGGGATGATAGCGACTCGTTCCCTTTGTATGCATGCAGCGGCACTAAGGCTGCTCGGTGACAGGGCCACCGAGTGACTCTCTACAGGGAGGCCCTTCCAATGATGCTCGTCGGCCGAAACCTCATTGACGAATACGAACGCATTAGAGATACGGACTGGAATATGATTCCAAGCAGACTTGTCCGATCGACGATTGACACCCAGTTGGTTATATTCTGAGTTGGTTGAGTTGTCAGAGTTGATCGTATCTCTCTAAGCTATTCCTTAGTGGTCTTGTCCTATATCGTTGGTTAATAATAATAAGAAAAGACACAGAAAAAAGGATATAACATGTACTGTTTAACTAATATGAACTGATTATGTATTTTCTATGAATTGCTTCCCTTCGCGGGTTCCTACAGGAGTTTTCTCAGATTCGTCATAGTCGCAGGTAAATTCCCTAGGAATGAAATACATCACTCTAGATTACGGAGTTTTTTTCCCACAGGTTATATGTTTAATTTTCAGATACAGACGGTGATGAGACCGCAGCGCGCTAGTGCGAAATTTGCATTCATATAGCTTATGTCACATCTTTTAGACTAATGTATCAGTTTATGTTTATTTTGGTTATATGTAACTAAACTGGTGATACTTGGGTTTCTGGAAGTAACATGTAATTTTGCGAATTCAATATCATTATTGTAAATTATGTAATGTAAATGCTTTCTTAGTTGGTTTTCTTGTCTTTTATACCTAAGACCCGTTTGGGTTTTTTGGCCTTGCTATGGATCGAGTGGGTCCTTAGCGGCATAATGCACGTGTCAGCTGAGCTGGACGTCGGGGTATGATTGATTGTGATGTGAATATGATGATGTCTCTTGATATGATTTTTTGGAAGAGATGAACTTTTTGATGGAGAAGAAGAAGGTGACGAAGGAAACCGAAGAGGGATCTAGAATGAATGAAATTTTGAAGAGAAAAAAAAAAAGAAGATGAAAGGAGATGGAGATAAAAAAAAATCCGAAAATTGGTTTGATTCGCTCCCCCGTATCTTTATATATCCTTATTTTCCTTCTTTCATTTTTTTTTCTTTTTTAAAGATTGAAATATCCTAACGTTTTGAATTATAACTTGAGATTCACAACTCCAAACAAAATCTGTCAACTTCATTAAAAACTAGATATGTGATGCTTCAACATATATTAAAATCAGAATTTATTTCAGAATCTATAATTTCCTACGAAATTTCCAAACACTCTGTATTACAGCCCATGAAATGATGGGATTGATTTCATAGTACTTTAATGAATTAAGGTCATCCTCCTCTTCATACACATCAAACCAAATTTAATTGTAAGCCAAGGATCATAACAAGTACAAATCACTTTACATTAATAAAAAAGACGGTTGAAGAAGACTCACCTACAACGAAGCAAATGCTTGACGATGAAACGAAATTGATGATGATGAAATTTTATGATGTCTCTTGTGATGACTTCGTGGAAGGGATGAATGCTTTGATGGGGGAAGAAGAAGGTGACGAAGGAAAATAGAGAGGAAATTGCAAGGAATGAAATTTTGATGGGGAAAGAAGAAGGCGGTAAAGTAAGATGGAGATAAAAGCAAATGCTCGTTTTGCGACTAAGCATAACTTTCGATCGCCAACTTTAATTTGCAAACGCTTCCTATTCTCCGTCGCAATTTTGTGACCGCTTGGTCCCAAAAGGAGGCTTTTTTTTTTTTTTGTAGTTTACGTATCACTAAAACATATTGTGTTTGGAAAAAGTGATTCCGATATAGTTTTCAATACGGAGAATCCTATGAAGTACCGATACTTCGGTCGGGGTGACGTACACGTTCCGGATACGTGTCGAACACAGATACGTTGTGGACTCGCCATCGACACCAACCGGAAGCATATTTTGGAAGAGGAAGATTTGAAATTTGAACTTTTTGAATGGGCATAGCGATGACACGGGTTGGACATGGCCTGGACACGAGTAAGAAAATTAATTCAAAATCAATCAGTTTAAACAATTTTAAAAAAAAATCAAGAGTTTTCACATATCTACTAACCATTTGCTTCACCATCGATAATTCTCCAATTTTGCGCCCCCCTTAACCACTCCAAAGTCCAAAGCAAGAAGAAACCTCAATTTGAGAAGGAACAAGCGATCACAGGTATGTCTCTGCATCCTTCTCTTCTATCATTTTTTGGCTTTTCGAATGATCTCTTGTTTCGTTTGAGACAATCGATGACCTGGTTTTAGAATCCTGTTCATATAGCAATACTTCTTCTTCTTCTTGTTTTTTTTTTTTTTTGAAAGTTTTGATTCTTTTTGTTTTATTTTACGTGTGATAATTTGCTATTTTAGTTTGTAATCACGTAGATAATATCTTTTTGACAAGTTCAAACTTATTTTTATAAAAACAGCAACGTAAATCCTTTCTCTTTTTTTTTTTTTTTTTTTGTAATCTTTATCTTTAATATATTTGAAGATATTGGAAATCTAGATGATTAATAGATCATTTATAATACAGTAACACATTAACTTTTTTCCCCCTAAGATTTTGGATTCATTTAGTTACTAATATGTATTTACACTATTACATTTTTAGTTGCAGATTTCAAACATGGACAGTAGTAGTGGATCGAATTCATCAGTGACAAGTAAATTGTGTTCTTCTATGACTATCGATGATCATTCTCCTCTTTGAACGTATGTCATCATATCTCAAGGAAGGAATGACACTCAAGTTATAAAGGGTGAAAATCGAAAATTGAAGTACAATTTTTGTCATGATGAATTTCAAGGTTTTTATTCTCGAGTAAAACATCATTTGCTCAAGATTTGTGGAGGTGGGATACAAGTATGTTCGAAAGTCACTAAGCAATATCTCAAAGAACTTCAAAGAATTGTCAAGGAAGCAGAGGAGAAGTTAAAGCCGAAGCATGTTCCTTTGCCAACTCGTATAAGCCCTTCAACAACTAATGAGGATGATGGCAGAAAATGAAGAGGAATAGGAAGCTTAGAAAAAGCTTTCAAAGCTTAAACTCGTGATCAACTTGCTTCTGAAATTGCACGAATATTTTCAGTGTTGTAAACTTTGGTTTATTCGGTTGAATATTCCGACGTTTAAACCTATTCGGGACAAAAACAAATAGAAATCTCATTATTCGCTCTCATTATGCGGTCAAGGTGTTTAATCAATGAATAATTGATACAAAACGAATTTTAATGCTTAATCACGTTTAAACATAAGGGAAAAAAAATCTTTTGCTCTTGTTTTGTCAAAGTTTTTATTAATGACATGCTTTTCATCACCCAAATTTATTCTTCAAAATCTAAATTTTAAAAATATCCTTTTTGAAAAAAATCCACAAAAAAGGAAAACAATGAACATATTTAAAAAGAAAAGAATAAAAGAAACTTTTCAGCTTCCCTTCCTCAGCCGATGTTCTCATTGAATACAAAATAAAAATACTGTATTAAGGAGCATTTCTTTTCAAGAACAGATTGATTTTGAGATGTGTTTTCAATTTAGACCATGTGAACTTATCGTTTATATAAAATACTAGTACTTAGTATGTGTCTTGCAACTCTACTAGGCTTTTTATTACAAAATTTATTATTTCTAAATACATATTAATTAATATACATACAAAGTATTCATATGAAAACATATACATGAATACTGAATTTTGAATAATCTGCATAATCGATCGTATAAACCGTTTAAACAGTATTCAGTCTTGGACCGAACACGTAATGAAATCGTTTTTTATGATCTTGAATATTTTATTCATGGATAACTTTCTTTAAATTACTTCATTATATGTTTATGGTATCATTTAATTGATTATTTGATTCGTTTATGTGAATTATTGTTAAAATATTTTATGCAGGTGGTTTGATGTGAGTGTAAACACACATAATTTCTTGATGTTAAACCTATTGCTTTGTTGCGTTTGAGTCCTTTCTATTGCATTTTTAGTTTAGTTCGAGTCTCAGGACTTGGATCCATTGTTTCTTTGTTTTGGTGGCAGATTGATACTGTGAAGACGTGAATGAATCGTTGAGTTGATTGTGGGAGGTCATTACAAATGATGATGTGAAGATGAAGCTTTGGGCGAAATCTTGGATGTGATTTGAAGCTGTTTTTGTTGATCAAAGATGTTGATTTAATGCGTTGATCTTTTGTGGATGCGTTCGTGGTTGTTTGGTGATGTTTTGATATCAAACAAATGCATTTTAGAGCTGTAACGACCTATGCTGGAGGCTTTGGAGTCCAATCCGGAGTTTGAAGCTATGTAACGACCGTTACACGGCCATTGCGGCCATTAAATCGAATTCTCCAGAGTCGCTAAGTTATGTAACGATCGTTACAAGAGGCCTGTAACGACCGTTACGCACGTCAATTTGCCAAATCTGTTTGTTTTTGTTTGAAATTCGAACTCTTTTAGGGTTTTCTATAAATATACGTGTATTTTTAGGAGAAAAGGAGTTTAGGTCGTGTTTATATCAGAGGTTACATTCTTTCATTCCACAAAACCCTAGGTTAGATTCCTTCAACCTCTATGCTTGTGGAGGACGGATCAAGGTGTAGGGCTTTGGATATCATCGTTTTGTCATCGGATCTTCATTATTCAGCGTTGTATTGTTCTTCTATCTTTGTTAATCCCATTTTACATTGATGATGATGCATGTGGATGTGATGTATGTGATGATGATAATGACCATGAGTGAGTCATCATTTTGTAGGCATAGGTTAATGAAATTCTAACTAAAATGGATCATGAGATGAAGTAGATCACCTATATTTCGTATATGTTGATTGATGCGTAAAATCTAACCTTAATCATTGATATGTTTTGAAATCAATTAATTTGGCCACTTATTGATATTATTACCTAACTATTAATCGTGCTAAGTGATTAAATTGATCGCAAATAACAATTCATGATTTAAACTCATTGTCATGATGTTATGATTGATTGCATGTGAACATGATAGTTTAAGTTCATTGCTATTAATGTTCATGTTTGGTTTATTATCTTGCTTTGAATCATTTTATTTATTTTTAGCATATACGAACTCATCGATATGTTATGGATAAATAGGTTATATTAATTATACAAGCTCATTGATAATTAATATTTTAGCGAATGTAATACTTTATGCCGAAAAGTATTGCAGCCAAACCTTTCTAAAATAACGAAACTATATGATATTCATCCATGATTGATCCTAAAAAGCCAAACGTAGTTAATCGACCTTCCTATATTTTTATCATATAAGAAAACACCTTAGTTCGCATTCTCTATAAGTTTAGATTGCATTAGTTTAATTTTAGCTATTTGATTAGTTTAATTAATAAAAAACAACCCCCCAAATTTATTACTCTTCATTTAGTTGGTAGAGTCTTATCGTGATCATTACAATTCTAATAATTGCACCAACCGTCCCTATGGGTTCGATCCTCACTTCCACTACTGCAGTTCATTAGAATACGTCTGAAATGTGAGTAAGCGTACAAATATTCTAATTTGATCGTCTTGTGACGGGCGTGTCATGGTTTGCCATTCAACCTTGCAAGGAATCTATATTATATTAGTTCTTGTACTATGGCTGCTAATAGTCAGCTTGATGGATTCGTGCCTCTCGGTTACAGTGTTTTGAGAACCACACTTTTGCAACGAGAAAAAAACTAATATCAAGAGGTTGCTGCAGCCAGTGAAAAGTACTTGGAATGAAATCACTTTAGTAAGTGATGGATGGTATGATCCTCAAAGAAGGCCGTTGATTAGTTTTATGACGACAACGGAAGAAGGATCAATCTTTCTGAAGGCTATTGATGGGACCAAAGGGTATAAAGATAAGACATATATTTTTGAATTGATGAAGGAGCTCATCAATAAACTTGGACCATAAAATGTTGTTCAAGTCATCTCTAATAATGCACCCGTTTGTAAGGCAGCGGGGATGCTTGTAGAGGTGGAGTTTCCTCATATCTTCTGGACTCCTTGTATGGTTCACACTCAATCTTGCTTTGAAGAACATTTGTGCAACTGCTAACATGGGGAGAAATCAAAACGTGTTTGAAGAATATTCCTGGATCACTCAAGCGGCTATGAATCGTCAAATGAGACTAGCAATCTTTAATTCATTTGTGCCATTGAAATTGCATGCTATGGCAAATACAAGATTTGCTTCTATAATTGTGATGTTAAAGAAGTTGAAGCTTATTAAGCGTGGCCTTTCAAAGCATGGTGATAAGCGATGAATGGAGTCTCTATCGAGAGGATGATGTTGGCAAACCTCAAACAATAAAAGAGTTGGTTTTGAATGCTTTATAGTGGGATAAGGTGAACTATATTCTTTCATTCACGTAGCCTATCTATGATGTTCTTCATAGATGTGATACTGATAAGCCTTGTCTTCATTTGGTATATGAGATGCGGGACTCAATGATCGAACGGGTTAGAGATATGATATATAAGCATGAAGGCAAGGATTCAAGCGAGCATTCATCTTTTTGTGATGTGGTTCATGATGTGCTCATTGATCGAAGGACCAAAAGTTGCATACCTCTATATTGTTTTGCTCATTCATTGAATCCAAGGTAAATTGAGCAATTGCTAAAATTTTAATTGCTTTTGGAAAAAATGATATGTATCATTTATTAGTATTTATATTCATTGCTTGTGACATGTAGGCATTATAGCAACAAGTGGCTCAAAGGAGGTGAAACTAATTGGGTCAATCCACATAGAGATGAAGAAATTTTTGAAGAGAGAAACAAATGTTTGAGAAGATATTTTTCTGATCCTGGAGAAAGGAGAGAAGCACTTGTAGCGTTCACAAAGTTCTTTAATGTCCAAGGTAAATTTGGAGAATTCGACTGCTTACAGGATTGATGGAATTTGGATCTAATTGATTGGTGGCTTATTTATGGAGCTTCTCTTCCTCGCCTTCAAAGTATTGCACTAAAATTTCTTTGGAAGTCATGTTCTTCTTTATGTTGTGGGCGAAATTGGAGTACCTATTCTTTCATCCAATGTTTAAAGGGCAAAGGATTTGATATTTGTGCATGCAAATCTTCGCTTGTTGTCAAGGAAAAGTGAAGACTGTCTCAAAGGACAAAGCAAGATGTGGGATATCGGTAGAGACAATTGGGATGCACTTGAAGAAGTTGGCAGCTTGGAAATTGCGAGTTCATCATTGGATGAACCAGAATTGGAAGTAGCATTATTAACGGACGATGGCGAAGGAAATGATGAAATTGAGACAGTGACGGTATAGTAGATTTATGGCTCACTTTTAACTTTAGATGCTATGATGTAAAAGACTTGTTATTAAATTTCACTTGAGACTTGTTATTTATTATGTTATTTAAGACTATTTTTAATAATTTTTTGGGTAAGACATAATTATTTAGTATACTTTTTTATTTTTTTTACATACATACCCTAGCCGTATCCATATCCTTGATTTTTGAAATTGTCGTATCCTCGTATCCCGTCGTACCCGTATCAATGCACGTATCAATGCAACATAGGGAGAATCTTGATGACAACCAAAAAACTCTCTTTTCAACAGAGTGCCTACTCCCTCTATCTGTTCCATTTATTTTGCAACGATTGACTTTCGTATTTGTCGACGCAAACTTTGTGTTGTGACTCGATCAAATTTATTTTCCTATAAATTTATTGTGAAACGTCATTCATATTTTAAATTAATACTTTAACAGGATAATCGAACTTTGTTTGATAAGGAAACGGAACTTTCCAAGTACATATTGAATAATAGAATATACAATAACATTGTAAAATAAATGAGATAGATGGAGTTCAAATTAATGCTTCCACAAACAGCTGCCAACTACCAACCTACCCGTGAGTCCATAGTGAAAATATTTTTTAAAAATATTTGCTATTGCTATTGCTTCATAAAAATATTTTTTAAACAAAGGGAAAAAAATCAAAAAAATGAAATAGAATACTAAAACCACACCGAATAAGTTGCGCTAATCCTATGCATGCAAAAACTAGGCGCTAGGTTCTGCCTCTTCAAAAATGCCTAGGTGTCTCAGCTCAATCTTTTGCTTTCGAGAAGGTTTATTGCCACAGCTAATTCAGCAATCTCAAGGGCATCATCTATTTCTCGCAAGCAATTATCAAATGACACATTACTGCAATCACAATAATCATTTGTTATAGTCTAGTTAACCATCAAGGCCACACCTAACCAGTACAAGGTGATCGAAAACCCAAACATTTACCATATGAAATTTTTTTATAACTTTGGAATCATTACCTTAGCCCCGAGCACATAGCCGAGCCTTAAGTACAACAAATCACGTCTGTTCAATATTTTCAGCACATTGTAATACACATTGTACCGGCATTTCCGCCATGGACTCATCTCACAACTACACAACTCAGAAACAAAACAAAATAAAACAAAAGAATGCATGAATGAAAGAAACAGAAGCATCGATTCAAAGGATAAAATAAAATCCAAGAAGTACCTATAATTGATGCAATCTGGGCAAATTGAAGTGAGACTCGAGCTCTCACAGATCGTGCACAAGCTGCTCGGTTTCCTTTTCATGATCGCTTCCAGCTTGGAGATGGAATTCGTGCCCACATTCACTTGTGATTGGGTTTTGGGATGTCGACGATCTTCGTTATTTGTGAAAGCAATGAAGCTGTGAATCATAGATGCTGAATTTTGATTAATCTATGTATTCATCCGACAGCTGAAGTTTTGTTATATGGTGATCAACCAGCATATTCAAGATTCAAATGTCCCTTTCACAGAAGAGAACCTAGGCCCATTACACAAAATCTACCTCTACATTCATTCATGTATATGCCAAACTCGGTACTAGTATTACCATGGTGCATCCATCAACCCTGGCCAGCCAAAATACCAGAGACATATGAGCAGAACTTAGTATAACTAACCATAGAGTCATCACTTAAAAGTCCCTGCAATTTCCATCGTATTATTCGACATCATGCTTTGCCAACTTATACCATGGTCTATTTGATAAAATCACAACTTATTAATCTGTTCATGCTGGCTATGGTCCTCATAAACTTCGGGTATACAAGGGACCAAAAATTCATTGTCCCATCACCTTAATAATAGAGTGACGAATGCCGAATTCCATCATGATAGGCAAGATACTGTCTTCAACTACAGATCCAATTAATTTATCAAACTCACAGCACATTATAGATGACTCCTGTTCAATCAATTCCACAACATTCCTCGACTCAACCATCTCCGCTTGCCAGCATCTTAGGAAATCATTTATAGTTATAAAAAACCATGAAAACATCAAATCTTGTTGTAAAAGAACCAACTAAATACAATGTGTCGCGTAAATTAGAAGAATCACTCTGTCGATACACACACTGCAAATAGACACATACTATCGTATTCACTCTTGTTGATGCACACACTGCAGAACACACACAAACAATGCACACACACAAGCTTTGTTGTATTAGATCTCTCTGGGAGAACTTCATCATTCAAGTACAATGAGAAGAATGGTGTTGCTCCTCTTATACACGATTGAGAAGATCCTGCACCAATTACTTTACATAAACATTGTGAGGGGAAGCGTTGTCATCCACTAATTATTCTTTAACACTCCCCCTTGGATGACATGATATTAACAAAAATTTATACTAATACATCACAAATTTGGTTGTGGGAATATGATTGTCTTATTAAAACCTTATCAGAAAAAACCCATTGTGATAAAAACCCGATCGAAGGAAAAAGAGTACACTCTCACCCTTAAAAGTAGCTCACTTCATTGAGACGTCTTCAGCCAGGGAGATCTTTGAGTCATTGAATCCGATTTTGTGTCTGAGTAACTCAAAAATTGCTTTAGGAAGTGCCTTTGTGAATCGCCGAGTTCGCACTTTTATGTATCCTTTTTTTGAGCTGTACAATGCATGCTGAGTTATTTTCATGACACAAGTTATCGAGTAATGCACAAGTTGTCTCGTTTAAAATCTTAATCAGGAAAATCCAATGGGATAAAAATCATGATAAAAGGAAAAAGAGTATAACCAAAAACCTTTTAGGTTTCATCCCTCTGGGATGATAAATACGCTCCCTCTGATGCAAACAATCTTCAAGATTTCATCCATATCAAACCATGTAAATAAGTATCTCGAATATACAAACATGTAGAAAATTCGTGATCAATCTACAGGATTGATGATAGAGCGATTACAATGGGTAATTATTTATAGTCTCACTAACATCTCTGCTGGAGAGTGAGAATATTTATGAGACATGTATCTTGGTCTCAGTTTTGACATATCCATCAAATATATGTGCAATGCTAATTATATTAACTTCAAGTAATATAATAGAGAAAACACTAGCTGCATATTTTAATCATCGATCTTGAATGTTCTGCTTTCAAGATCTAAATCAAACATATTTTCAAGTAGCTTGATGAAAGTTTGAAATGTATGAAGAAAATAACAATACCTTGCTTTTCAAACTTATATAAGCATTTTTCTTTCTTATAAGAAACAACGATTAGTCTATCATGTGGTATTAAGAGGATTAAATATATAATCCACATCAGGATTCAACATAAATGGCATCATTTCTTGGGTACATAATGACCCAAAACTATTGGTACTTATTAGTAACCAACGATGTGTTTAACGTCATTCCAATAACTTCAGGTTGGAATAGCACTATGCCTAGCTAGAGCTTTCTACAAATGTAATAAATATCAGGCTTGTTGTATTTGCATAACAATGCAATGCTCATATGACGTTAAAGTAAGGAAGTTCAGGTCCAAAGCTTCACTTGGTAAGCTTTTAAGGCTTAAATGAATATGTATTCACTTCTAGTGAATAATAACCATAAGTGTTGTGCGAATGATAAGTTCATACAATTTTATCTCAATTATCCTCTTTAGATTGATATAAGAGATTTCCTTCTGGGAGATGCTCGATCTACTGGACGAGACCACGTTTTGTTTAACTCTCATATTTTGTTCTTCGATCCTACTTCAGGTAGGAATGAATTAATATTGCCTCTTTAAATTACTATAAACATGTCATTCTCATATGTAACGAATTGAGAGATCATAGAATAACCTTCAAATTAGAAGCATGAAATGAAAATATCATAATCTTCTGCCAGAAGTAAATATCAATTTGTTTAAATCATAAACAAATTACTTGTTTATGACTCTACAACGATCTCAATGATTGAGTACTATATGTATAATATTTATCTATCTCTTCAATAGAATAAGAACTGTTAAAGGATTTGGAAATCCTTCAAGGTTTTGTAGTTCTTTATGATTTATATCATCGTTCGGGGACAAGTAAATCCTTCAGGAACGAGTTAATCCTTCAGGGATAAATTAATCATATAGAAATGAGTTAATCCTTCAGGGATGAGTTAATCCTTCAAGGACGAATTAATCCTTTAGGGATAGTTAATCCTTCAGGGATTACCTCTATATTATAAGAATTACATATCAAGTTTCATATTCACTGCCGTATCGATCAAAGTCACGGAATACAATCGAGGTAACGAGAAATTACCATAATCAATATAAGGTATCTGCGAAAACCCTTTTGAGCAACTAACATCGCTTTTTGTCTTTCCACTTCTTTATCATAAACACTTATTTGCATCCTACAAGGATGACAATCTTCGGGTATATAGACTACAAGTCTATGGACTACAGGTCCTTGATGATATATTTAAAGCGAGTGTAGTTTTGCCTTTTGCCTTCTTCTATTCATTTAAAATTAATGCTTCTGACATATATGAATAGTTTGAGTACTGGATCCAGATTTACTTTCGTGTCTACAGGTCACTAAGAAGGCAAAAAATTATCGACGATATTCATAATTCTATAGTATTCATTTTTCTTTAATTAAATGAGGATATGTCTATTCCGTATTTTCAATTTTGTTGCAAGATACAGCTGTTATTTTTTCACCGGATTGTTATCTTCAGGAATTACCTCTTCGGGAGACGCATTCAACAACTATAATATTTCAATCATTTTCTTTTTTGCGGAAAGATGTCTGAAGTCCTTGTGGGTAGACTACGCTTCTAGCGTAAACTAGACTCTTAAGACATATCTAGTCCCAAGGGGATCTCCACTAAATGTGGTGCTTATTCTTTAAGAATAAGGGACATAGTTATTTCTTTAATTAAGATCAACATTTATGCATAAGGCAATTTACTTGCTACTTTTTGCAAGTCTAGCATCTTCCAAAGTTTTGGTTGGTCACAGATATACATGGAACAAGATAATTGGTTTTCCTTCTGGGAAATTTCTCGGCATTCTCATGTCAGAAAATGTGTCTTAATTATGAATCAGCGATTTAGTAGTATATAAGTCATCGTTTTAGGACTCCATATATTTTATGATGAATGGGATCCATATTCATATGCCAAGTCTACATCAATGTCCAATTCAAATTGCTACGGAGGTGGTGTATAAAATTAAATAACATAACCAGAATGCCTCGCACGTGAGAAACACAATATTCATATCCACGTATAAGTTAAGTTGGGGAACTCATGATATGCTATTGTCAATATTAAGTTTGGGCTAATGCGTGCAATATTGCATGTCTCTTTTTGTTTCAAAACAGTTATGCCTCCAATGAACATGGCTAGCAATCATTTTCAAGCTTCCAAATTTGTTAAGTCATTATATGTATGAGTTTGATACTTCATGTCCAATACAAATGACATGAGGCAACAAGATCTTAAAAAAATCACTATTATTAAACCTACAAAATCTTTTGGATCTTATAATCTGGTATTACGATTCAAATTTTATAAGATTGGTATGTTAGACTTCAGGCTAAATGCACTAAAAATTAGAAGTTTCAATAATAATCATGAGGTATCGTCATGATCATTTTGTATATATAGGATGAATAAACCCACATATGTTCTCTTGAACTCGATGTAAAATATAAAAAATTTCATCCTAACTCGATGTAAAATTATTTCATGTATTTATACTTAATGCATGCATCCCATACATGTTTTTGTGGATGAAGGTTGCCTAGTATAAACCAAAATTATCCGACTTATAATATTAGAATAATATTAATATTAAACCCAAATGGACTGTTTTTGATGAACTTCAGGTTCAATATGTTTCGTCTTTGAGCTAGTATAACTAGAAGAAGAATGCGAAATACCATTTATTTTGCGAACTTCTAGTTCATAAAAAGTTTATGTTACTGTCATAGATGAACTTTATATTTATAATTATTTTTATTGTCATGAATAATAACTTGACATACGTAAATCTTCTGAAGTTTAATTTTATTGCCTGAAAATAACAATAACTTTTCCTTTCATTTTTATGCTTCTTTACACTGCCTCTGCTCGAGGATGGTTTATAGTGATATATTGTCTGTTGGACAATCACTACATCCATTCTATTATTCCCTCTGTTCCATAATATATGCAATACTTGTCTATTTAAAACGTTCCAAAATATGTGCAATATACCATAATTAGTAAACTTTTCACATAAAAAAATATCAAAACAATCACCATCTACTACAATACACCCACTACCTCCTCTCACAACTGTTACAATAAATCTCACTACCATCAAAAAAATATTCTTTTTTCATCAAATTCGACATAAATTCAATACACATATAAATCCACGTGTCGAGTCAAACCGTTGTCTATATTTTAGAACGGAGGGAATATTATAAATAAAGCTCTAACATCTAGAACATTATTTTATAGAAGATTTATCAAGACAATACAAAAACTAACTTTTTTCTATTTGATTAATTGTCATACCATAGAATTGAATTTAAGAAGACTACATATGGTGATAAAATAACTAAATTTTAGAATTTTTTTTAGTATGTGAATAGTGTTTTTAGACTGTGTGAACAGTAATTTTCAGTCTGTGAACAGTGCATGCAAACTGCGTGAATAGTGCTAACTGACTGTGAATGGTGCTGTCCGATAGTGAACAATGTGTGCGGCTGCGTGAATAGTCTATGAACAATGCATGAACAGTACATGAACTATGTCAACAGAGTTCGTGAATAGTGTAAAAACATATTTTTTTTATATAGTATATCAAACTGAAGAATCTCACCTTTACAATACATAAATGAGATTTAGGACGAACTAAGACTGAGCAAACTCGTACTGATAACGTGTTGTAAAAGAACCAAATAAACCCAATATGTCGCATAAATTAGAAGAATCATTTTGTCGATACACACTGCAGAGCACACATGCAAACTTTGTTGTATTAGATCTCTCTGGGGAGAACTTCATCATCCAAGTATAATGAGAAGAATGATGTTTGCTCCTTTTATACACGATTGAGAAGATGATGCACCAATTACTTTACATAAACATTGTGAGTGGGATGCTTTGTGAGTGGAAGCATTATCATCCATTAATTTTTTATTTTATTTTATTTTATTTTGAAAGAGATTGTCATCCATTAATTATTCTTTAACAAAATCAATTTTTTTACAGATATACTCCCTCCGTTTCATAATATATGCAACATTTGTATTTTTGGACCGTCCCAAAATATATTCGACATATCATATTTAGTAACTTTTTAATATAATAAAATCAAAACAATCACTATCTGTTACAGTACACCACTATCTCTTCTCACAATTACTACAATAAACTCCATTATCATAAAAAAATATTCCTTCTTCATCAAATTCCACATAAATTCAAAACACACATAAATCCGTATGTCGGATCGTACCGTTATCTATATTTTGAAACGGAAGGAGTATAATATATTTCATCGATTTATAATACCAAACATCGAACCAGAAATGCATTCCACTTTAGTCTAATTTAGTGGCGGAAAATCTTTCTCCTTTCTGATCTCAAAGAGAGTAGGTGAACCATCATCCGTTGTTGAAGACTTTCTTATCCACAAAGAACTCTCTTTCACGACGACTCCCCCAGAATGGAAAGAAAAGCAAAACAAAAGAGTAACCGCGATTCATCGAAACGAACCTTGATCAAATCCTGGTCGCTAGCGCACTTCCCAGCATCGCAAGTTCGAATCTCGAAGGCGATGAGACGCGAGAATCGCCGAGGAATTTCGAGATCGGAACCCTGGCCGGTTATCTCACCATCAGTTCATTGGGCTGAGAACCTGTACTGCAGTAATACCCATAAGCCACGGCCCACAAGTTAAAATGACTTCTTGGACCTTTTGGCATCCTCAGTCAACTCATGGCCTGGGTGCATCAAAGATAGATGGGTATGTAAATTTTGATTGGGCCGAGCAGCTATGTGGTTTGCTCCCACATTTTCTAACCCAATACGGCCATATATTTGCCTAGAACAAAAATCTTCCAGATTATTTACTCAAAAAAAAAAAAATCTTCTAGATTAAGTTATTTTTTATTCAAAATTATTATAAATCATGTCAAAATGAAAGTATAAGGGGTTGTGACTTTATTGGGTACTTCAGAAAACTATTTATTTTTACCAAGTGAATCATTTGTCAGATTTTTTTATAATCGAGTTAAATAATAATATATTTTTTTGGAGTAAAATAAATATCGTATGATGTTGAAAAAATTTTAATATATTTTATAAAATATATATTTTTCAATGAAGTTTTTTAAAATCTCATCAAATTTTAGATTAGTTCTCACCTATTATCGTCTTCACAAACTGATAATGATCACATAATCATATTTATTTCATGCATAATTACACTGACGCAAAAATAGTATTTCCCTAAATCAAGCTTGAATTCGAAGGCGAAGAGATGCGGGAATCGTCGAGGAACTCTAGGGTTTAGACTTGGGCTCCGGAGAAAAAGCTACTCCTGCTAGATTTGGCTAGGTAAGTCCATCTGTTGATTGGGCCGAGAATATGTACTTTGGTTTTAGCCATAGGCCACATGTTAATGTGCGTCATAGGACTTTTGGCCCATTCACGGTTTATCAAAGATAGATGTAAGTGGGTGGGCTGATCTAGATAGCCATTGGGCGGAGCAGCATTGTTGAACCTCGTCAACCGAAACAATCAATTACTCCATTGGGCGTATGATGCAGGATGGTCATCATTTTTTTTGAGAAAGAGGATGGTCATCATTAATACCAATAGATAGTGCCACAGTGATCATGACTACCAACATGAGTCCTTACAAAGTTGATGATTCAATAATTCTCAGTGCACCTTTCATCTCATGTCATTGATAATATTTTTAATTATTATATTATTCAATATATATTTTAAAAATTTTTTTTTTTTTAATGATGTACAAAAATTACGTCCCGTTATATAGAATTAAAAATATATAATTTAAATTATCATTAGTGTTTTACGAGAACTTTTAAGAAAAATGATGTTTGATCGTCCCACAACACAAGTCAAACTTTCCATTGATAAGTGTGATTTTTCAAACTGTTGCCTATAATATGAAACGCAAGAAATAGTAATTTATTGATGTAAGTTAAGTAGTACTAACAAATTATCATCTCTATTAAGTAACACTTTATTTGATTTACAAAATTTTGAAGATAACTTTCGAAACTAGTTTAGGAATAATATAGGAACTCGTCTATAGTAACTCCCAAAGCCATACTACAATTTAAACTACTTCGAATAAGTGACCAAGAAGAATGACGTTATTATAACCTCAATGAAGATTGCCGACCTTATAAAATTTGGATTTGATGACAGTTAAAATCGGTGACCTATATCATTAGACTACGTTTATATAAATTGATTGACAGTATTTCACTAGACTACCTTATGATCGGTGACAGTATATGATTCTCATTATTGATTGATGTTACTTAGACCAAACTAATTGAAAAGGACCGTACACGAAACAAACATGTTTGACATTTATGTAACATGCAATTAAACCATGTTGGCTACAAAATAGGCAAGCATACTAGGCTAGCTCTTATCCTAAGATATCATTTTGAATACTAAATTAATTCCCATCTAATATCCTAGGTCACTTATTGTTCTTAGATAACCACAACTTTAGTACTAGTATTATCTTTGGATTGGGACGGAAAAGCTTATAAGTCGCATCAACCAAACTGACACGTCATCAAGCACAATATGGTCGTTATAAAGATTGCATCTTTGGTGAGGTAGACCAAAAAATTATTTGATCCATGGGATAATTAAATAATATTTTTTAAAAAAAAATTGATTGTGAAACATAAAAAAAACTTACATATTATAATTTTAAGTCAACAAAATTTTTGAAATATATCATTCATTATAAAAAAACAACGCATCAAAATATATACTGAATAGTATAATTACTGCATATTACTGCAATTTTTATGGGACGAAAGGAGAAGATTAAATACTCCTTTTGTCGTATATAAATTCTGTTTTAACCATAAAATTTTTACAAAGAAAGAATATCATTAAATATTTTCTTTATCCCAAGATAAATTACAACTTAAGCATCAACAATGAACAAAGTAAGAGTTTTTTTCCCCTTGTTATAGATCTGTACGGCATGTTGATGAATAGACAATTCACCCAAGGCAAACAAGGTCTCCGCCAATTATATACGAAGTTGACTACCCTAACTTGTTTCTACTTTAATTTTTTCTATCAGATTCGCGTGTATCTATCATGTTTAGGTAGTGGGTGAGTCAAGAGGAAATTGATGCTTCATTCATCAAATTGTTTTGATGATTATAAACTATCAAAGGTCATGTGCTTAGATATGCCCACCATGATTAGCCAAATCTCTTTATGCATGATTAGGTAGATAAGGTCAAATACAAGTCATTGACCAAACTACCCCTCGTCTGCATAATATGCTAACTTAAGATACACTCCTAGACAACATTGATATATTAGTATTTATAAAAAAAATATTCATATATAACTATCAAATTGAAAATAATCTTAGACAACCTTGCATCAAGTGGTCCGTACTTCACACGTGCAATTGAAACCTACACATTAGACTTTTCTTAAATTAACGAACTAAAGTGGAGAATAATATACAGCTTGTAGTAATACTTCTATGGGAGAAATGCAATCTCTTTCATGACGATAAAAATTCTGAACGAGAACTGTCGAGGATTATTTGATAACGATTTTGTTTAGATGAAATAGAAAAACTCCTAGATCGATTTCAAAATAACTCTAAACTGAAAAGTCCTGAATCTATTCAATACTCAAATACGGTACTTATAACCCATCAATCACTCCCTTTGTTTCATAATTATTTAAGACACACGACATGACTAGCTGACTAAGAGTAGACAACGCACACGCACGCACACAAAATGGTCTCCTAACCCAACTTGTACCCATGTGAAGACCAGCTAAGCCAATATATGAACCCGGTCAACCAACGATCACTTGGACACATGCGTCCATTTTTGGGGTCCATTTTAATTTGCATATCAATTTGCCACGCTTCACCGATGCCACGAGCTCTTCCCCTTCCGTTTCATTTTTTTTCATGCAAACGAGTCCATGACTATGCACACGTGTGAGTGAGTTGGATACTTGGATTCCAACATGGCCCAACGATTCATTGAATTCGAATAATTATGTGAGGTTGATATATTATATTTGGTCCCAAAATATATCGTATACTTCATTGGTCCCAAAATTTTTGGGATAAATTGATTTGACACAAAAATTTAAATATGGATTTAATTTTTATTATTTTATTTATTTATCTTTATAAAAAAAGAAAATGAAAAATAAAGAAGAAAAAAGATAGTTGGATAATATGATACGATAGTATAAAGTAAAAGTAGAATTATATTTTAGATGACTTAACTTTTTCAAAAGAGAAAATGTTATAAGGGAGATGATCCACAACCAACGTTGGTTAAGAAGGATTATACAACCAGCATTATTTAACCGTTCATTTGTGAGATGGACGACCAAGATTCAAAAAATTTTCGTTTCATCCGGGGTTTTTTTTTCGAAAGGATCAATCCATCCGGGAAAAAAAACTCCGGAAGATCACTGAATTTTTTTGATACATTCGGGATTCTTTTTCTCGGAAGGTACCAGTCCATCCGGGATTCTTTTTCCCAGAAGGCATGGTACATCCGGGATAAATTGTCACGATATCCGTGTTTTTTTTTTTATCGAATAAGGACGAGTTTGATTTTCATCCACCCATTCATTTTTCAAATGGACGGCTGGCATTTATTGGATGGTTAAGCTTACGCAGTCAACGTTGACTGTGGATCATCTCCCATGTTTTTACAAACATTTTAGGACATCCCACTTAAACATTTTAGGACGTAGAGAGTATATACAAAGAATGTTAATGGTGTTAGTTTTCAAGATCAATCTCACACCACATTATTGGTGATATATTTTGTTATTTGTAACAGATAAATATTTTTATTTATATATTCTAATATTAACCGTACAATTAAGTTAAAAAATAAATCATGGAGATTTAATTTTGTCCGTTTTATAAACCTAGTGTTTTCTATATATATTAACTTGCAGATAGCAATCGTGATATTTCAAACTACATACCTTGACAGTTTTACTTTAAGCCTAGTTAACAAATAACCAAGATATTTTTCAATCTTAAAACAAAAAGATTTAGAAATGATAGAGGAAAAAAAGTACATATCAACAGAATTTAAAGAATTTTGTGTCTCAAATGGAATTATTTTTGAAACTATGACTCTCTACTCACCTCAATCAAATGGTGTAGTCAAGCATGAAAATAGGACATTAACACAAATATTGGATTCCTTGTTATTAATTGTTTGTCTGCCTTCTTAATATCGAGGGGATGCTGTTCTGACTATTAATCTTATTCTAAATCGGGTACCGCATTCAAAGTTGGAGTCTACTCCTTATGAGATTTTGTACAAGTATCCATGCAAATATAACACTCATAAAATATGGGATTTGATAGCCTATGTGAGGATTGCAGACCCTAAAAGACCTAAGGTGTGGACTAGGACTCACACTTGTGTGTATCTATATAACGTCTCGCCTTCCAGCTCAGCTGTCACGTGACGTTATGCCGCTACAGATAAAATCCATAGTAAGTCCAAATAACTCCATCAAGTTTTAGGTATAGAATTTAAGGAAATTATTTGTACATAGAAATGGGCAGTGGTCCGATCCGAGCCGGACCATGGACCAGTTCCTTAAGGACCGTTTGGAATCAGGTCCGGTCCTTATATTTTAGGTAGGCGGATCGGTTTGAACCAATGGTCCTGGACCGACATTCCCGAACCGATCCCGATCCGGACCGTCAATTTTTTTTCTTCTCTTTTTACATCCATAAAAATCTAATCAATAACTATTAAAAATAAAATTTATTTATTTTTTAAAGCCGTTCACAGTTTATACTCTTGCGGGCCAGGAGTGTATACTCTTACAAATACAATTTCTATTATAATTTTTGTGTCGTTCATATCCTAATCTAATGCGGCTAAGGAATTCTTCGACTCATTCTTCTTCTCCACTGCTTCCGGACGTTGGATCCATTAAGTTGTTGACTCGATCACTTTACATTATCCAATCCTTCAGCACAACGCACATCTGCAAGATTGGCGGAGACAATCTACTCCTTTTGTCATTTAAAACACGTCCACATGCAGAAAAAGCAGACTCCGAAACTACTATAGAGATTGAAGAAGTTAGTAGATCATGTGCCATAACAGAAAAAACTGGATAATAAAGCGATTGAGTTTTTCAGCAATTTAAAAGATTTAAATTTTCTACTTCTTCGTTGGTGGTATACATTATTAATAAATTAGTTCCTAAATATTGTGTAAGTTCATTATTAATAGTTGTTGACATGTTGTCAAAATCACCACATATTTCACTCGCAATATCAGAAAAAAATACTTTTTTCCTTACCTCTAATTACTTGTTGCGTCAGTCGTTGGACGTTGGATGCACCATATTTCAAAACATATTTTGAAATAAAAGATTTAAAGAAGAAATAATATAATCACGGTCATATTGTACAAGATCGTTTTCAAGACATAAATTATCTTTAATATTTTTAATAAGATATAAAAGTCCATTAAGTTTTATTCGAGGATCCATTATTGCGGAAAAATAATACAAAAGTGGAATTTTTCCGAAATAGTTTATAAATTTTGCTTTCATTAATAAACAAGAGTCGATAAACTCAATATTATTTCTAAAAGATTCAAAAATTTGAGAAATCTCATATAATTTAGTGATCACCAAGTTTGAAGTTATATAGTAACTTCTCGAAAATAATTTTATAAATTCGTTAAATTTTTCGAATAATTTGACTAGCACTTCTAAAGTGCTCCATTCATTTGAAAAAATCTAATTTTGTTCAAAATTTTTGCTTATAAAAAGTGAAAAAGGTATTTTATATTGTAACACAACTTTACACATTTCATAAGTAGAATTACACCTATGTTGTATTTTTAAAATCATAGATTTGTAAGGCATGTTTAAATCTTTACAAATTTTCTTAAAACTTCTTGCACCACTATGTTTGAGAAAAACAATAGTATCTCTAATTTTAGAAATAATATTATTATAATCTTTCAAACCGTCTTGGACAATCAAATGAATAATGTGAGCGATGCACTTAACGTGAAATAATTGACCGTTTAAGTAAAAGAGGAATTTCAGTTTTCAAACTTATAATTGCGGAATCATTACAAGTAGCATTATCTAAACTTATTGAAAAAACTTTTTATTTTTTTTTAAACACATCGGTAACCTTTAAAATATAACTAGCTACATTTGTTCCAGTATGAGGGTGCTCAAAAAATCGAAAAACAAGAATTCTTTTTGGTAAAATCCAATTTCTATCAATAAAATAATAAGTGACACAAATAAAACTCAAACCGGTAAGAGAAGTCCAAACATCGAAAGTAAGTGCAACACTAGAAATAGTAGAGAAATTTCAATTAATTTATTTTTTTCTTCTTCCACTCTCTTAAAACAATCTCTTTTAAAAATTATGCGAGAATAAAATTGAGCGGCGGGATTAAGAGATTATCGTACATATTCCCTAAATTTATCATGCTCAATAGTTATGAAAGCAGATTCGGTGCAAATAATATATTCTACTAGTTTATACCGATGTTGTTCATTGGTACATCTAAAGGTGGTTGGACAGACATCACTAAATTGGAGTTATGTTTGATCGGTTTCTTTAGCCCCTTGTTTTAATATGCATGTCAAAACATGTCTCCTAAATGTGCTAGTGCCGCCAGAATAAGCAAAACCCTCATGTTTACCTAAACATAACTTATAAAATACTCGCTTCTTGCCATTCGCCATGTCTCGAAGTTCTACGTGCTTCCACACGTCAGAGTTCTTTTGCCTTCCGCCACATACTTCCGATGTCGTCGGTCCAGTCACATTGGAAGGCATATCGACCATATCATCCTCAGACTCAATATCGAGCTCGGGATTGAACTCGAAAAAGTCCTCGGGGATGATCGGTCCGGTCCTGGCTCGGAATGCCACGTCATCACCGATCTGGACCTGTCCACGGACCATGCGGTCCAGTCCGGTCCCACAGCCTAACCGGATCACTGCCCATCTCTACTTGTACATAGCATTACGTTTACAAAAGATAGTCATATAGTTATCTTACAACATACTTTTCAGTAGCCAAAACACAATACATCACATCTTGCAGTAACAGAAATATTATACAACCATGTTTCAAAAGCGAAAAAATTATTCATCCTTCGCCCTACAACTAAAATATTACATGTTATCTTACAGTAGCTGTTATTAAGCCGTCATATTATTTAAGTGTAACGTTCTAAATGCAGTGCGAGTTCGTTTTAACTCGTCCCAACACCATTTCGGCCTGCTCTAAAAAATAAAACCCTTAACCCGTGAGCAAAAAGCTCAGTAACCTAGGAAGAAAAGTTTGATTTTCAGGAGGTTGTCCATCGACTATGACAAATCGTGAGGAGCTCCTGAAGGAACCCCCGAAAAGAAGCAACGAAAAAAAAATATATATACTTAGGTCATATTAGTTAAAGTATAATATTATAACAAATTTATGTGTCTTAATAATTACATTATATACATAGTATGTGTCCTTTTTTGAGCGTTATTGTTTGATAAATAAGGACATGACTTCACAAGATTAAGCTTTGAAGAAATAAACGAATCCGACGACTTTGATGATAACCATGGAGATTTAACAATTGACGAGGCAAGCCTCTCTCAAGCATATTTTTAATATACGTGATCCAACGGGTTAGCTATACCCAATTGACATGTTTGGATCTTCTGTAGAAGTTGCCCGATGGCCCACCCATCCACGGCATCGCAGTGCCGTTCCGTGCATGCAAAGAGGACAAGTCGCTGCTTTCCTCTCCCCACTTAGTCTCCATTTGTCCGTCATGACGACTCAACCAACATGACTCATATGGGGTGTTCAAGGGATGATGCATAACAACAGGTTTTTCATGATAACGTCAACGATCCCCATGATGACTTTATTAAAAATTCCAACAAACGATCCTTACGGATCCAAGTAAAGACGTCAAGAAAAACCTTCCCAACACACGACGCACATTAGATCAAATTGCATTAATGCTTAATAATTCCTCGTTTTTAACTTCTCGATGTTAAAGATTTATACCTGCAGGTCTTTATATTTTTTTACGATAGTATCGTTTTTTGTTTATTTTCATAAAATGATATATTTATATGTACTTACATATATCACTTAATATTGAGTTTTATAGCTTTATTTTAAATGTATATTATGCGCGCGAAGTTTTTCGTCCCTTTTTCAATCGCATGAGAAGGCTTATTAATAACCTGATCGCCCTTGTGAATATAACTTTGTCCTCGGTATTATTTTCACAATTTAACGATAAATTTTATAAATCGTCATAATTGGCATAATCGCGTGAAATGCGCTTGTTCGCACGAGTTTATTTTTAATATAAATCATAAATTTTTTTAATTTGTCTCGGGTTATGCACGGTTGTCCCAACACCCCATCTTGACGTAATGTTTAATAATATTAATCATTTTTATACATTTTTAAGCCAAGTTGCACATATTTCCCGCCATGAGCTTAACGGTTAACGTAACGACCCGATTATTTCCTCGCTCTTCCAGCAACATTGCTTCAACTACCCATCGCACCCGACCACCTCTATCATTAAAACGTACCCACATAACATATCGATCATGCATAAAGGATCGGAAAAGGGTTTAGGTTACCTCCTGACGTTATCAAACCCGAGTTACATAAACCGAGAGAACTAACACGAGACACCACCGTCACCCTCGCTACCAAGCTGCTCCCCTCTGGACATCGTCTAGCTCGTTGGTGGTCCGTTGGGGGTCAAAATGTCGTTGGAAAAACCTGTGTAGAAACCGTTAGTTAAGGAGAGTCTAGGGTAGTCAAGTAGAGCGGTTTCACTTTCACTCATCGTGGGAGCTCGTAGTTATTCCCGTTGATCGTCACCGGAGCAGAGGGTCAGACACGATGGCTGGAAGGTGGTTGGCAGATGGCGGTGGCGGTTATTTGTGGGGAGAGAGTGAGAGAGAGCCGAGGTGGGTGGAAAGAAGAGAGGAGAGATTGTGGCTTTGAGGCAAACACGATCTCATCATTCCCGCTGTCCGAGAGCATTATTCGGCATGGTGGGGGAGTCGTGGTGGCAGGCGTTGGTGGTTTGTGGTGGGGCGGGGGTGATTTTGGTGGTTCACGACGGAAAAGAGGAGAACGAAGGAGAGGGGTGCGGCTGAGCTGCTCCGGCTATCCCTGGTGGTTCCAGGCGTACGATGGTGGTGCTGGGTGCTGGTGGAGGGTGGTGGAAGGTGGTATAGAGTGGTGGTGGTGTGAGGTTGATGATGGCGATGGTGATGGTGGAGGAAGAAAGTGAGCTGGCGAGGGAGAGTTGCAACGGTGTGCACGGCGTCTCCGGCTGCTCTGGTAGCCGGCAACTAGTGACAATGGTGGTGGAGGGTGGTGGCAGCGGGAGGTAGATGGTGATGGCGAGGTGGGTGAGATGTTGATGGGAGTGGGTGGGAGGTTGATGGTGGGAGTGAAGTTGCCATGAGAAAATAAGGGGAGAGGAAGAAAATGTTACGCGCGTGGGCTTCGTTTGCTCTCAATTAGGGGATAATTTTCATCCTCTTTTATAATATTTGGTATCAAATATCTCCCAAATTATCCCAACAAATTAACGTTATTTAACCAAAATTTATATCTAACGTTTATCGATAATGAAATTATCCCTCATTTAATTATCGTCCTATCACATCAGTTCAATTCTTCTATTAAGTTTTAACGTTCCTACATTCAAATTAAATCATAATAACGAACGTTATATTATCGCTACTTTCTTTCATTCGTATTTAACGTTCGAATGTTAATAATTGTAATTGCAACGACGAGCGTTACATTAACATTAATTTTCATCGTTTCTAATTAATGTTTTTATGTTCATAAATTATATTCGTATCGTTGAACATTTATTAACGTTACTTTTCGTCGTTTCAAAAATATTTCATGAACGTTAAATATTTTACGAACAGTAATTCCCTAACATCTATACATAACTTTTATGTTTATACGAATATTTTTATATTTATACTTAAATTTTAATTCATATAATTTCTCGGGTATTACAATCTAGAAAGTGCAGAAGATAGTGTCGCAGATCGATTTTTGGATCTATCAACTAATGAGGTGGTAGAATCTTGAGATGTTATTTTCTTTGAGGATAACTTCCTTAAGGATCATGGGCATAAATTACCTGGTTTGACAAAAATGGTTACAAAATCACCTACAGAATCTGAACCTACTTAATGATGTTAATCGATACGGTTTTGGTCATTCGGTTCAATTTTTTATCGGTTTCGATTATAATGGACAAAATCATAATCGAACCGATTAATAATCGATTAAGGTTTTCAAAACCGTAACCATTTATTAATGGATTTTGGTTAATCGATTATGTAAACGGTAACGATTAAATGGTTAATCGGTTTCTTAACCGACTATGGTTAATCGATTCATTGAACGGTTATAAAAATTCGAATTCTGAATCGATTTTTAAACGATGAAATCGAATGGATAATTACCACTACAAAAAAATTGATAATCAGCGACGGAATAAATTAGCGACGGCTATTATCCGTCGCTAAATATAAAACTTAGCGACGGACTCCGTCTCTAAATTTATTCCCCAAAAAAAAAACTTTTAGCGACAGAAAAGTCAACATCCGTCGCTAACTTTAAAAAC
>JAOVYX010014737.1:0-30980 GCA_035668315.1 Drosera spatulata
GAGCGTGATATAGTACCTAGAGCAAAACCAACGTATCATACAAGTTTCTGGAACTAACTCCTATGTTGAAGTAAGATTAATTAACACAGGCAAGCTGTACATCAAATGAGAAAACGGTCGAACCTGAGGCATCACGCAGCAGGCCAATTCCTCCAGAGCATCGGAAGAAGGTGCACTATTTTCCAAGAAAATCTCGACTATATCACCCTGATCCCATAATCAAGGCCAAAGGCATCATTGAGTACACCAGGAATACTTGTCTAAAGAAGTACACCAGGAATAAAACGTTGACGGTGCGATGGTGGTGTCTCAAAATCAAAATCGCGTTCTTTCCGTGTTGACCCGTTCCCCGCGTTGCTTCTCCGTGTGATGTCGCGTGCTGCTTAGTATAAGAGAGAATTGATGGAGGAGAAGAGGAGAACAAGTGAGAAGGAGAAATCAGCAAAGAGAGGCAGAGAAGAGGAAGCCTGGAGGAAGAGGATGTGAGTGGAGAGATAAGGAAAAGGAGTGGAGGTTACTATTCATATATACACACAAAATTACATTGAGGATTTAAGGGATTTGTTTTAAAGATTATTCTCCATATCCCTTATTGTGAGATTCTCAATATTTTGAGTGTACCTCCTTTTGTATTTCCTTCTTTGTTTAGGGGATTTTTCGTCGTCGGCGACCGCTCGTGGTTTTTTTTCCGAAAGGGTTTCCACGTAAAAATCTTTGTCTCAAATTATTTTATGCACTTATTATTGTTTGTGTTTATTATTAACCGACCCGTTCGTAATAAACTGGTATCAGAGCTTGGAACGTTTCAATCCTTATTTCCTATACCGGGTTCGCTCACGTAGGCTTATGAACAAACGTTATTAAGCTCGAAACTTAAGTTATATTTTTTACGGGTCACTTTTTGCGTATTTTTTTTCCACAAAAATTAATTTTTTCCCTCGGTGAACAGTACTCTGACAGGAACAGTGTTTCCTGCGTGAACAATGTTTTCGGGAAAAATTTCAGTGCGATGGCGCCTATGAAATTTGATGTGAAAAAATTCGATGGCACAAACAATTTTGGACTTTGGAGAGTCAAAGTCGTTGCGCTATTAACCCAAGAAGGAATTGAGGAGGTTCTGGAAGGGGTTGATAGGTTACCTGCAGACATGAAAGACGAAGACAAGATGAAGATGGATAAGAAGGCACGTATGGCTTTACAGCTGTGTCTTTCTGATCACGTTCTTCAGAACGTCCTGGAAAAAAAATTTGCCAAGACTCTTTGGGATAAGCTGTCCATCTTATACATGAGCACATCTGTTGCTTTTCGTTTGTACATGACATAGCGTCTCCATTCTTTCAAAATGAAAGAATCCACTATCTCACTGGAAAAGCACTTGACGGAGTTTCAGACCATCTTTGTCGGTCTGAAAAATGTTGGAGTCACCATCGATGATGAATAGGCGGCGGTCATTCTATTGTGCTCTCTTCCCAGCAGCTATGAGGCCTTTGTGACTATTATGATCCATAGTAGAGATTCTTTGTCACTGAAAGACGTTAAAACGTCTTTGACCAGTAGCCAGCTGAGACACCAGATCTCGGAATCGTCCAGGCCCTCAAGTTCTAATGATGCGCTATTCATCAGAGGAAGACAGGATAGAAGACAACAGGATAAGTTCAGAGGCCGATCGAAGAGTAAAAGCTCGAAGAAAGCCGATTCTTCTCACTATTATCATCCAGAAGGGACATTGAAGGAACGAATGTCCTAAACTGAAGAACAAGCAAAAGAAGGATGAAGCCCCAGTCGCTGGTATTGTCGAGACCCAGACAGTCTCGACTGTTCTTACATCCGCCGTGGAGTCCTTAGTAGCATCTACTTTAGAGTGGATGATGGATTCCGGTTGCACCTTTCACATTTGTCCGCCACATTTGCTGAGTCCGATGGCGGCATAGTTCTTATGGGTAACAATGCTGCCTGTAAGATTCATGGTGTGGGAGATGTTCCTATACGGATGTGGGATGGTGTTGTGCGAACATTGAAAGATGTTCGATATGTTCCAGCTGTGAGGCGGAATCTTATCTCTTTGGATTCTCTTGATTGTGAAGGATGTTCCTATCATTCTCAGGATGGGGATATGGAGGTCAAGGAGAATCGCTTGGTGACTATGAAGGCTCGACTTCGTGCTGGATTATACTATTTGGTTGGCGCGACGCAGGATGGAGTTGCAGCCGTTGCAAATTCATTGTCCGTCCGTGATGGTGAGGCTAGTTCTGAGATGAAACTGTGGCATATGCGGCTTGGACATATGGCCAATCGGGGGATGGATGTTCTGAGTTCAGTAGGTTTGCTTGGAGGATTGAAGACACAAAAGCTCGAGTTCTGCGAGGGCCGTGTTCTCGGCAAGCAGAAGCGAGTGTCGTTTGGAGGTGCGATACACAGAACGAAGAGGACACTCGTTTATATTCACTCAGATTTATGGGGGCCATCTCCGCATGCTTCGATGGGAGGTAAAATGTATTTTTTGACCTTCATCGATGATTATTCTTGTTATGTTTGGATATATTTCTTGAAAGAGAAATCAGGCGTATTCGAGACATTCAAGGAATGATTGAAGTTGATTGAGACGCAAACCGGCAGGCAGATCAAGAGGTTTCGAACCGACAACAGGATGAAATTTGTGAACAAGCAATTTCTAGAGTTCTGCAAGGACAAAGGCATTGTGAGGCATCGCACTGTCACTTACACACCTCAGCAGGATGGGATAGCAGAAAATCCAGCTGATATACTGACGTAACCAGTTCCTGTTTTGAAGTTTCGTCATTGCCTAAAACTCTTAGGAGTGGAGGGCAACTAGGCTCGTTTGAAGCCTAGGTGGAGGTTGCTCGACGACAATGAAGTTTGATTTGAGTCAAGGTGGAGATTTGTTGACGGTGCGACGGTAGTGCCTCAAAATCAAAACCGCGTTCTTTCCACGTTGACCCGTTCCCCGCGTTGCTTCTCCGTGTGATGTCCGCGTGCTGCTTAGTATAAGAGAGGATTGATGGAGGAGAAGAGGAGAACAAGTGAGACGCAAGGGAGAAGGAGAAATCAGCAAAGAGAGGCAGAGAAGAGGAAGCCTGGAGGAAGAGGATTTGAGTGGGAGAGATAAGGAAAAATAGTGGAGGTTACTATTCATACATACACACAAAATTACATTGAGTATTTAAGGGATTTGTTTTAGAGATTATTATCTCTATCCCTTATTGTGAGATTCTCAATATTTTGAGCGTCGTCGGCGACCGCCCGTGGTTTTTTTTCCCGAAAGGGTTTTCACGTAAAAATCTTTATCTCAATTTATTTTACGCACTTATTATTATTTGTGTTTATTATTAACCGACCCGTTCGTAACATAAAATAAAATAAAAATCAGGATATTGTCATCTAAAGGATAATGAAAACAGGCTCACTTGACCCTTCCAGCTATTGTCAAGATGTACGCCATCCCAACTATGCCTCAACAGAGATGATTCGAGGAAAATATTGAAAAGATTTGGATTGTTTGAAAATACTTGAAAATCTCGTAAAAACTGCTCCCGTACCGTACATATCGTTAACCACTTCTCCTACATATATTGATACTGATGTTTTAAGTTTTCACGTATGTTTCATGGCAAGTCCAGACTAACCGGAATTCGGTGAATCCCGACGCTGACCACCGGAGGCCGAACCCGGCCTTCGTTGACGCTTCCTTCCCGGCCAAACTCTCGCCTGATGCCCCTGTTCCCTTCGGGCTTGAACAGAAGAAGGAGAAGGGGATTGTTTCCCCTTTTGTTTAACTAAACAATATGTTATAATTGTTATATGATGTGTATTTAATTATGCACATATATAGGTGTATTTTTTGTGAATAATACAATGCTATTTATATGTTGCGTTATTATTATAGGTGTGACGAATATCGAGAAGTAGGATTAAGAGCACGTTAAATTTGGAATTTCTGTTTTTAATCATGACAAGATAACACATATCATTATCATGATTAAATTGTGTGTTTGTATGATTACCTATATCGCATGATAATATAAAAGATAAAAATCTGGGTGATTGGCTGTCTGTTTGTTATTAAATAATTCACATGATAAAAATATATATGTGCTTGCTTGTTATTAAATAATTCACATGATAAAATATTTGTTGTCCGTTATTAAAAAATTTACATGATTATGGTAACGATGCAATCAGTAGAATATTTATAGATTATTATAAATATTTTTAAATACATGTTCTGCTTGCTTGTACCTGTTGTGTGATTCCTATATGCTAGTGTTTATATTTTTGTAACAAAATTAAATTATGTAAATGTTACAAAAACAATTGGCCTAACATGTGAGGAATTATTTCTAGATAATTCTTAATATAATTAAACATGATTTTACCTGAAATCATGAAACTCATGGTAGTTATCTGTTATACATGGAATTAATATTGTTAATATCATGCTACATGCTTGAAAATCCTGAGTCCTGATTGTAAAACAATTCATATAATTATCAATGATTGAGAGGGTTATGGTTTACATAATTAGTTAGTGAGGGTTAATTTTAACCTTTTTAACATACACACAACGGCATTATGAGTTGGTCGTATTTGGTTAGAATTAACCGTTCTAAGTTCACTGCATAGACAATTAAGCCTGTTTAACTGTCTCTAGTATGACCATACTAGGTGATTTTATTAAATTCCTGTGGTAACTCCTCCCATGTCATCAACTTGTAAAAATTACATGAATTAACATGACATGATATATAATACATTAAAAACCTTAAAATCTTTAGTAAAGACTGAGGGTTTATGAAACAAGGCTAAACCTAATCAACATGATGTATTATCCTGTGTATATATATATATGTGTGTGTAGATATTTATATATTCCAGTTTGACATATGATTGTTGGATGTTGTTTACATGACATCCTGTTTGTACATGAAAAACGCATGATAATAATAAACATGTCGGATCCCTGAAATGGACATATAACTTATATTATTGGGCTTTCGAACTCACAGTTACGTGTTTATTTCAGATAATAAAAAAAACATGGGATGAGATCATTTCACAGAACAACATCTAATAATTGGCTTAGTGTTTTATTACTTGAGCGCCATGGTTTCTCATGTAATAAAAACATTATAAGTTCAATTATTTCATGTAAGTTCTTATGTTTCTGATATTTAAATCGCTTATAATCTTATCGTCTTATTTCGAGAAGTGTTTGGAACGATGACAACATCACGTGTCAAGCAGGTATTGGATAGATAATTTCCGAGACGTTACATTATCCGAACAGAAGATATACACTTGAAGTAAAACAAGAAGAGCGCACAAGAGTAGACAACATAAGGTGCTATGTTCGTTGGTCGGCAAAACGAGTGAGTCGGGATAAAGAGTGACAAGGTTCACCATTTCTGGGGCATGGCTTGACTCTGCGAGCAGTCCCTCGCCCAATGTCCCGGCTTCCCACACTTGTAACAAGAGCCTGAGGAAGTTGAGTTACCCCTTGTAACAGTGCTAGCAGTGGATGAGGCCGTAGGGCAGTCTCTCGCCCAGTGACCTTCCTTGTTACATTTGAAGCAGGTCGAACCAGTTCTGGCGATGCTGCTTTGGCCATTGCCGTCAGTCGTCCAGTCAAAAGAAGCCTTTGCAAAACTATAAGATCCCTGGAACCAGTTCCAACATGCAAATCAATGAATTCAAAATTTCGAACTGCATGCAAATTAGGCCAAAAAATGAAAGCTCGGTGAGAGATTCATGTAATACAATGTACAACGGTTGCCACTGTATTCTCCACTTCACTGACATAACACCAGCCGATTGAATAACAGACGATGAGAAAAACTAGGACAGGATATCGCCAACCCCAAAAAGCAAGTCAACAAAATCCTAAATGCACACATAGGTGAGATACCTGACTTGCAGGATTGCTGTAGAATTGCTGGCTCATGTTGTAGCGAGATCTTTCTGTTAATAACAAAATTACTGAGCAATCTGGGACAAGAAATTCAAAGATAGAGACAAGCAACTCATTAATGTAGTTACCTTCAAAAGAAGTATTGGTAGCAGAGGCCTTGTCACACCACTCGAAGAATCCACAACCACCATTTTCCTGTGCCCAAATCAAGTTCAAAGTAAGCATAAAAGCGAAAAAATACCAGAGATTTAACATCTGAATCCACATACACAAGTTTTGTAACACAACTCAAAGAATCACACATTTTCCTGTGCCAAACCAGCATATGTGATACAGTGAGTGGCTTTATCGTGTTTCAATCAAACACTAACAAAGATCTATCTCTCGTCAAGTATTCAAGAATGCAGGGAACATCCCAAAACAGAAAATTAGAGAACTTCAAGGAGATAGGAGAACTGAAATTAATTCGAGGATCATATCTTCTAGGTCCAAGATTAAGAGAATAGCAAGGTCTAATGCGATTCTCAAACCAGACATAAAGTAATTACGATATCGGAATTGAAACCAACACAAATCGTCCTCTTCCATAATGGTTTAATTAACATAAGCTAAGAGAAAAAACACGGAGATCATTCCATGGATCTAAACTACCTAACGGTTCCTATGCTGCTAAACCACACACCATTATGATCAAAACAAAGATGAACATACATCTTAAAAACCCCAAATAATAATAGCACAGAATATCACCAACATTTTAAATTTCTAAGAGGAATATGGACCAAATGACCTTGGACAACTATGTTCCCAAGAGGAGCTAATATTCCGATCGAGTTAGTCAATGATACACATTTCCGAAATTTAAACCGTATCACCCCCAATATCGACTACTTGAACCTAAGCGTAATTCTCCGAACCGTGATATTCTCCTTCAATTCTCAATTCTTCATCACATCAACTCAAAATCAAAGAAAAATCCCAATTTCCTACAACTAGTCTCAATTTTCCACCATCGACACCATACATGATAACCATCACCACACCGAAAACCACAACAACAACACAGAACACCATCGATTATCAGATCCAACCTCTCTCACAGGACACTTATAGAACTTCCTTCCACGATTCCTCTCAGTATTCGCCGTCAACACCGAACAAACCCCGACCCCACACCGACACTCCTTCTCCGCCACATCGACCCCACTCCGGTCCGCTCCCTTTCCACCATCTCCTCCACCACCACTCCCCTCACAGTCCCTCGCCCAATGCCCCACTTTCCCACACTTAAAACATGCATCCCCTCCACCACTAAAAGCAGCAGATGCTGTGGTGGAGAGGGCGGTACTCTTCTGCCAGAGCTGGCTCTTGCTTCCTTTCAGCGCGGCGATATACGCTCCCTCCTCCTCGATCTTCGGCTGATGATCTTCCATCTTCTTTTCGATTTTGATGGTAGCAGATGAAGGAGGGGAATCCGAGGCGGCGATGGAGGAATTGAAGCGGCGGCGTTTGGCGGAGGAGAGGGCGCGGGTCTCGGCGGCTTCGATTTCGGAGAGGAAGTGGATTTCGTCGGCGGCGGCGATGGTGATGGGGATTGAGTCTAGGGTTTTGGTCGAGATTGGTACTCTCTGATTCTCCATTTTGTGGCTCGGTGTGGCTTTTGCAGTGTGTTTTGATTTTTTTTTGGAGAGGATTTTGTGTGATTTTGGGGGGAAATGTTGGTTTTTGTGTGGAGATTTTGGGGATTTGAGCTCTGGGTTTGTGAGTTCCCGCGCTTTTGCGGCTCCATTAGGGGTGTGGTTCAATTTGAATTTAAGGGGACTCGTGATTTAGCAAGTATCAAGGAAGGTGTCAGTGCTCTTTATCTTATGGTTCCGATTGGAATGAAATGATGTTGTATACGATAATCCACTAACACCGTCTTATAAAAAAAGTGTCTTAATATGATAGACAAGTTTTAACCTATGACAAAACGATAAAAATTGTTTAACACAAATTTATCATGATATAAGTTATGTAATTTCATATAATAGAATGACAACGAAGATTAAAAAATCATTTGATATAATTACCAAACTCATTAGAAAAATATATTTGAATGATCCTCTTTCTTGTTCATAATATAGAAAACATATTGATTCGATACACGAATTTATGTATGTGTTGAAATTTTTATGAAATTTGATTAAAAAAATATTTTTTGAATAATAGTTAGAGTTTATTGTAACATTTGTGAATGATATAGTGGATGTACCATAATAGATGGGGATTATTTAATTATTTTTTTAAATAAAAAAATTATTAAATAAGATATATTATTTATATTTTAAAAAGATTCAAATAAATAAACATTATCTATATTATAAAATAAAGAAAATAATATCGATTGATTTTGAAAGTGTGTTCCGTTTTTTATGAGATGGAGAGAAAGTTATTTAATTTTGGTTACAGCGCAAACGGACTAAACACTTGATGATTGATTTCTGTTTCTATTGCCCGTACCATAACCAGAAGCTTGTTGCTCAGATATTTTAACACATGCATGGATTCAAGAAACAGGTACAGCCACAACCACCCCAAAAACACATCTTTCAATTAATTCCCACACCATAAAATTAACTTTTCATTTAAAATGTTTGGGTTTAGAAAATATATATCATAATAATATATCTATTAATAAATAAATAATTAGAATTAAAATAATGAATTGAAATTAAAATATTTTTTTAATTTTAATCATTTTTTATTTTTTATTATTTAATCTTATTAATATATTTTTCATTAGACATTTGTGTCATGATACGTTTTTTTTTTTTTTAAGTTTTTTCATGCATTTTAACCATCAAAATGGATTCCAATCTGCACGTGTTCGAACTTCGAAAACGTGAGTGTGTTAAAAATATCCGACAAATCACATTGCGAAAACGTTGGGGAAGAACATTAATGAATCCCGTGGAGCAAAAACTTTCCATTTTCAGTAAAACTTAATAAAATCAGAACCAAACTCATGTGAAACAAACAGCCAAAAGAAAATCAAAAATTCAAGTATTTGGGTTTTGCTGTAACTTTTTGATTTTTTCTTAAACGTCAAATATTAATGGGGCGCACACACCACCATATGCTCAACGTGACATTTTTATTGTTCGGGGCGGATTTTTTTGGTGAACTTTTTGTTATTTTTTCGTGTAAGTTATGATATGTACTCTTTCTTTGCCATTTCGGGGCGCATTTGCTTCTTTTCATCTCCTCCTTCTAGGCTCTTCTATAGCTCTATTATATTTCCCTTTGTTGTGTTACAAGATTTTCGCACACTGTGAGCATGGGAAAACTTTGCAACTTGGATCTATGCATGGACTCGTCGCCCTTCGTCACTGATCCGATGCGAGTTTGATTATTATATATGTCATCCTTATACTTTTTCGTGTAGTTAAGTTTATCTTGAATATGTCGTTTTTGGGTCGTGAGGTACCATATTCGCTAATTGTGTATGTACTTGGCTTGAGCCTTGAGGTATAAGTTGAGGAATGACAGTATTAGCTAACCAGTTAAGCATACAGGATGGAAAACTTTGATCGGTGGCTGCAAACACAGAGCTTTAAGCCGAGGTCAGATTTGTGGTCGGGGTAAATGACATTGTGTAACTTCTTGGATGCTGAATTCTTTGATCATCTCATGCTGGTTCAGACGGGATCAGAAAACTTCTTAAACGAAACATGTCTGAATGTAAAAATTATCGGCGCGAGTACCTCCGTTTACAATAATTTCCGCATTCGTATACTATGATCACTAGCTAGTTTAAGCATGATGGAGGTGTTGCTCATTTGTCATATGGGAATACAGGCGCATTTTGAACCCAGAAAAGGATCTCAAACTTCTTTCCATTTTTAGTAGATGGACTCACATCCACTAAATTCATTTGTGGCTGGCATTTGTGTTTTCTTCCTTTTCTTCTTCTTCATGTTTTCTCTTTTATTTTTGTTTTTATTTTTAATTATGTGGAGATGTAATCGAATCCATCAGCGAGCTAGATCTCCGCATTTGCAGACATAATCAAGCTTGTCGTGACCATGGTTGGTGTAGGACTCGGACATTGTTCGAGGGAGACCAGTCAATCGCGATTTATTATAATGGACGAGTTTTGTGCGATTTATTATAATGGACGAGTTTTGTTTTGTGATGCAGTCGAACTTCAGGTATGGTATCGTCTCACAAGACTCGCATACCATTTCGAGAACTGTTCACTTGTTCCCATATGGTGCTGGTTTTGGGACAAATAAGACAGACGAAACAATTCATCTACTAAGGTTGAACTATTCCATACTGTTCGCAGGCAAAAGCCACAATATGGCGGGCTGCTCGAGAGCTAGAAGCTAAGATGAAGGTGCAAGAACCATTCGCGTCGGCATTATGGATACAATTTCGAAGCCGAAACAAACAAGGTCTGTCCTTGAAGAGATCTCTACAGTTCTTTCTTCAAAGAAGAAACAGAAGGGCTCGAAACGAGCCAGTCTTCAGTTTATAATCACCTGCTCTTAGACCACCAAGTTTTGGGGCTCCTCCGATCAAACCCTTACACTCCTGTTGCAAACATATTGCTTTAACTTAAGCAGAGTGGATCACTAAAAGCTATGTTGATCTAAAATTAAAAGTTTTATGAATGGTTCCTATCTATTCACCATGTTGAGCGAGACAGATTCCCTGTTGTACTATTAACATTGAAAGAATAATTTAAGCATAGAACATAATCTACCACGAAGTCTCGTAGATAACAAAAAAAGGTGAACAGTTGAATAGCTTAAACCAGAAACCATGCTGCTCCAAGCTTCGCTGTTGAATATCCAACTCCAACACCATCATAAGTGCCTGGGCTTACGGGTGGTTCAAACTTCACCACGCTTTTGCAACTTCCTCGCTGTACCTGTCGAGGTGACTGAAAACATCAAATGCGCGGCAAGGTAATAAGTGAACCATGCACCCACAACCTATATGACGCATCCCCTCACAACCTCTAAAATAGCATGACCAGACAACCGCACTGCACCTTCTTCTGAATCCATTTCCGCAAAGAAGCAATACAGGCGTTCCTCCTTGTCTAACATTCAACGGCACACAATAGATTAACAACACAAGTTCATTGAAACTACTGACACCCAGAATCCAGATCATACTTCTCGCTTATGGACTGGTGTTGGCCATGGGTATAGCAGAAACGGGGTAGCTTCATACAAGTTGAACTTGCTCATAGGATTGCAGTCGGAGTCTGGTTTAGCAAGTTTCAACCTTTTTATCACCAAGTTGTAGAGGACTATGATGTCATAGCACACCAAAAAAACGATATCGGGAGCCAACGGATGGAAGGAGACAGGACGAAGATTAAAATTACTTATCATCCAAAGCATTTTAAACTGAGGATTTGCATGAGCAAAGTCCAAGATGGAAATTTGATGTTCCAGGGCCCATTCTCCAAGTTCATAGTTGTTCAGTATCCACACGCTGAGGCACCACCTATCATACGGATCCCTCTTAACCTCTAAATACCTGAAACATTCTCTGGACGCCCCAAGAAGCCCTACTGCATCTCTATCGCGGTCCCTAGGCATATCTATCAGGCGGCATTGATGAGCATTTTTCATGATATCATATGCGATGATTCTATTGTTGTACTCTCTCCAATGAAGAATCCCCTTGTAAACTACAGCCTTTTGGTGTTTGATGGATAGCATAACAGGACTGTCACACAGCAGCTTACTCTCAATCCATTTCCCCACAGGGGAAGAGAATATTTCTAAATCAAGGACGCTGGATGAGCCACTGAACTCTGCGATTATCACGACATGAAAGCTACTGTTTTCTTGGTCAACAAGAAAGCCAATGCTAACCCATTTATGAAGCTGTGATCGTCTAGGAAGAGCAACCCATTGCTTTGTTAGAGGATTATGCACATAATCCATGCGACGCTTCACAGCACGGTAGAGCACTAACCCGCTACCGCAGGCTAGGACTCTAAACGGTCTAGGGACTTGCTGCTTGAATTCAAAAAATTCGAGCACGGAACCGGGCAAGTTATGTTGAGCAGGATAACACATGTTGAAGACACCATAGGAAATCCTAGTACTGTTGGAAGTGATGCTAGTATAATCGGTAGAACAGAAGAAGAGGAAGGTCCAGGGCACTGAGCAGGTGCTGCAGTCTTCATAATGTCCACTATAAGAACAGCCAAAGGAAAGCTCGGAAATCAGGTTCTGCCAGTGTTTTGATACGCATTTGCACCTGAACAGGAACTTCACTGATACATGCAGTAGAATTTGCGACAGAATGCAGTCTGGCAAATAAGCATCAGAGAAGCTTCTGAGACCGCCACTAGATGCGGTCTCACGGTCCATAATCTCCATCCAGAAAATTCAACTAGAGCCGGCAGCTGATTAGAGAGTACGACCTGTGTTACATGTGAATGGGACTAGTTAGAACTTAGAATGTTTGAACCCGTAAGAGGAGGCTGGCATGTCTAACATACAGCATGAACATCCTAACTAATAGATGTACTCGATAGTTGATATTCCATAGACATGTATACAGTTGACAGCAAGGTTGAGCAAACAAATTAAACTTCATTACTATCTACAGTATTTTTTTCAAGTTAAACCATAGAGTTTGAAGTTCGAAGTTTGAACCCACTTCTAGGGACAGAGCATGACAAATTGCCGGCAGCAGTCAGGCACCGCAATTCACCTTCAGCAACACTGTGCCCATCGTGTGGAATACAACGTAGAAACTGTAATAAACACCAACAAGAACTAGATACAAGTACAAGCACAAGTTATCATACAATGTTACAACTTCAACAAAATTATTTGATGCTATTGCAACACTTACTCCATGAAGTCCCAAAAAAAAAAAGGAAAAAAGGAAAGAAAAAGAAAGCAGATCAGTCGGATATGTTTAAGCATTTTAAGGTTTGTAGTTTGTACCAAATCCTCACCACATTTTCCTGCTAAGCTCATCCAACAGCACTAATTTCTCACTTATTCTGTTCGTTCATTCCTGTCAATATAACACTGAAAACTCCTGCAACATAGGTCTCCATTGGCCTCGAATCTCAGCCATTACCATATCCTTATTTAGCTAATCAAAAGCATATTTCTTCATGATCAGAGTCCATCTCTTCTTAAATCTTTTACTTCCTCCGTCCCAACACAGACGCAACAGTTTGAGCGTGCAAATCTGTCCATGCAAATTTTGACTTGCCCCCACACGATGCTCAAACATCACATTTTACAAAATTATTGTTAAACATTAATAATAATAGAAATTGTGTACTTCTAATCTAATCTGGGCCCATAGTAAAAAAGGGGGAAAAATAAACAGACGTACGTGGACTAGTTGAATTTTACAGAATATATAATTAATATTAAAAACAAAAATATGTAATTGATTTAAAATCAATTCCACCAACCTATCATAAAAAAAAATTAGTGTTTAATACATACATAAACTGATTCATTTCAATAATATGTGTTTTTTTACTAACTATGCCTGGGACAGTGAATTATTTTCAACAAGGCAGAGAATCGAAATCTCTAAACTACAAGCATGCATACATCAACAAGAACAAAAATTTCAGCGAATGATATGCCAAATTGTACAACAATCATCAACCGAGATCTATTCCAAAAGCCAAAATCACAAGATTATGAACAGCCAAGGAGGACAGCGATGGATCGATTAACTGTAAAGAGGAGAAATACCGGAGAGAGATCCGACGAGTCGGCAGAGATGGCGGTGACGATGATAGGGAGGGCGGCGGCGGCAGAGCTTTTTGGAGAAGATGGGGGCGACGACGTTGGTTTTAAGTCGCGGTGGGTGGCGACGGCAGTATCCATTGCTCGGATAAATTCACGCAAATTTAATGTTGGGATGAATCGATGTAACACTGATACGAGTGTGAATAATAAATTATTATTGATGTAATATAAAGTATTATAATATGACTTTGTATATTTAGTAATTCACTATATAATTCACTCTTCAATATCTAACAACTCAATGACATACTATATAAGTTGGACATAATACATCCTTGAAAACTCTTACGATTGTGGTATTGGATGATAAGATGAGAAAGTCTTGTATCCTTTTTATAATAGAAGATGAAAGGGTGTAGAACGTATGAAGGATGTAGAAGATGTAGGAGATATTTTGGGAGAAGAATCAAGATAAGGAGAGAGATGGAGAAGAGTGAAGAATTCTAAATATCTCTAGAGTTGTTCACCTTCTTTGAGCCATACATGCTGGCTCAAATATTGATCATGGGTTTGAGTCTTCTTTGGATTGGTGTTGGGCCTTCAGCACTCCCTCTCAACACCGACTCCTCTTGCTTCCATCCCCAGAAGTCGACGGAACTCTTCGAACTTCACTTGGTTGAGTCCCTTGGTGAAGATATCTGCTATTTGATTCTTCATGTTGATTGGCTTCATCTTCACCTCCTCTTGTAGCACTTTCTTCCTGAGAAAGTGATGATGAACTTCCACATACTTCGTCCTAGCATGGAAGATTGGATTTTCTGCCAAGCGTATTGCCGACAGGTTATCACAATGTAGTGATACTGTATAGTCGATTGGTTGATGGAGGTCATCAAGTAGTTGTGTCAGCCATGGACTCTCTTGAGTTGTCATAGCACCGGCCCTATACACAGCCTCTGTTGTGGATAGTGATATAATTGGTTGCCTCTTACTACACCAAGAGATTGCTCCAGATCCAAGACTGAGTGTATAGCCTGTTGTTAATCTTCTTGTGTCTGAATCTCCAGCATAGTCAGCATCGCAGTGTGCCATCACTTCTATTCTTATATGAAAGACCAAGATCAACAATGCCCTTGACGTACCTGAGTATAGGTCTCACCGCTTTTAAGTGAGGTTTCCTTGGAGTTTGCATGTATCGACTCACAACTCCAACCGCAAAGGATATGTTCGGCCGAGACATGGTTAGGTAGATTAAACTGCCCACCAGTTGTCGATACATGATTGGATCCTTCAACTCCTCGTCTTCATATGCACACAACTTAGGTCTTTCCTCCATTGACGTAGCAATGGGTTTGCAGTTGTGTATCCCAAATCTCTGCAAGAGATCCTTAGCATATTTTTGCTGGTACAAGAATATACCTTCTTTGCTTCGATCGATCTCGAGGCCGAGGAAGTGCTTATGCTCTCCAAGTTCCTTCATCTGGAATTTGACTGACAGATTCCTTCTTGTCCTCTTGATTTCTTCTTCATCATCTCCGGTGATGATTAGGTCATCCACGTACACGAGCACCATCGATGTCTTCTCATTGGTATTCTTTACGAAGAGACTGGAGTCTACGGGAGCAATAGAATACCCACATTGAAGGAGGAACTTTGCTATTTTACAATACCATGCTCTCGGAGCCTGCTTTAACTCGTAGAGTAACTTCTTGAGTTTGCGCACGTACTCTGGATGATCAACGCATTCAAACCCCTTGGGTTGCTCCATGTAGATGGCTCGATATAACTCTCCATATAGGAATGCATTCTTCACATTCATCTGCCAAAGTTTCCATTCTTTCATGACAGGTAGAGATATCAGGAAACTTACTATAGTGATTTTTGTCACTGGACTGAAGGTTTCTTCGTAATCTTGTCCATATTATTGTGAGATCCCTCGAGCAACTAATCGGGCCTTGTATCTCTCTATAGACCCATCAGGCTTGGTCTTCACCTTGTAGACCCATTTAGTTGAGATAGGCTGTACATCTTTGGATGTTGGTACTAACTCCCACGTTTGGTTCTTCTTCAAGGCTTTATACTCTTCCTCTATGGCCTTGATCCATTCTCCAATCCTTGATGCCTCTTCATATGTTGATGGCTCTTTAATATCTTCATCTGTTGTAACTGCTGCATTCGCATACTTTGGATTTGATTTCTTCTTCCTCTTTGATCTTCGTAGTTGTTGGTATGCGTCTACTTCAATCTCTATTTGTGCTGGTCATTGCTCTTCTGTCATCTTGTTCTTCTGAGTAGATTTCTCGTACACTCCTGTTTTCCATGGATTTTTCGAGTGCTCAAATGATTCAGGTAAGGCTTCATCACCCCCAACATCTTCCTGCTCATCCATCTTTTCTTGTACTTTATTTTCTAACTCTTCAGAGTCTAGAAGGACCACCTCTTCTGTCGATGACCATGATAAAGTTTCGTCGAAAACCATATTTCTTGAAGTGTAGTAGCAACCTGTTGTAGGGTCACTACATCTCCATCCCTTCCTCGTATCATCATATCCGACAAAGATGCATCGAATTGTCTTTTTATCGAATTTACTTCGTAAGTGATCAGGGATAAACACATAGCATACGCATCCGAACACGTGGAAGTGACTGACCGTGGGTTTCATATTCCATAACTTCTCAAAAGGTGAGACGAACTTCAATTTGCTTGAGGTAGCCTGTTAATCACGTGCGCCATCATTTTCATGCACTCTGTCCAAAACTGTGGGAGCATGTTCTTTGAGTGCATTAGACTCCGACAAATCTCTGCTAAATGTCGGTTCTTCCTCTCAACAACGCCATTCTGCTGAGGCGTGCTAGAACATGTCAATTTGACGCCTGATCCTGTGCTCTTTCAAGAATGCTGAGAATACTTGTGATGTGTATTCTCCTCCATTGTTAGTACGCATATAACGTACCTTTTTCTCAAGTTCACCTTCAACCTTATCAATAAATTCCTTAAACTTTTCGATAACTTTAGATTTTTCTTTTAAAAAATAAACCCACATGTACCTTGAAAAGTCATCAATAAAAGTTACCATGTACTTTGCTCCGCTGACAGAGGGATGCTTCACAGGTCCAAACACCTCTGAGTGGATAAGCTCCAATGGCTCCTTTGTTCGAAACTTCGAATCTTCATATGGGAGTTGATAAGCCTTTCCATACTGACAGGCAGCACATATAGTATCACTCTTGACATTAAGAGGAGAGAGACCCTTCAACATTGACTTCTTCATCATGATCTTCAATTTGTGATAGCTCACGTGCCCAAATCTTGCGTGTCATAAGTCAGCTATTTCATTTTACCGAGTCTTATCTACATATGCTGATTCAGCAGACATCACGTAGATAGACTCCAGTCTCTGTCCCTCCATGATTGGTGTACCCTATACCTTCATGTTTTGGCACACCTTGACATCCTGTGGTCCAAAGACCACATATTTTCCAGAAGATATCAATAGGGATACAGACAATAAATTCTTCATCATACCTGGCACGTGATACACGTTTTGTACCTGCACTTTGTTGTTGCTGGATTGCGGCATGATTACTGTCTTTCCAACATGACTGATCGGAAGTCTAGAATTATTTACAGTAACCACGACTTGTCTCCCCTTGTACTCAATCATGTTTTGCAGCTTTCTTTCATCCCCAGTCATATGATTGGAGCAGCCCGAGTCAACAATCCAATCCTTATTATAGTTTATTGCTCTTGGGGTTGATGATGTTGAAAACGCAGCCTCCTCTGTGGTTGCATAGGATGCAAGAACATTCCATTCTTCCTCGTTGCTACTCTCATGGTGAGTACGCGACAACATGTTCCCTTCAACATCTTTCTTCTTAAACCAGCAGTCACGTGCCATGTGACCTTTCTTGCCACAATTATAACACTTAAAGTTTTTCTTATGGGTGTCTTTCGGTGACTTCTCTCTTCTATCTCGAGTTTGCTTTGCTCCTCCTTACTGTGTACTCTTCTGTTGATTTCTCCTTACGTTATTTTTCTATTTCTCACTAAAGAGTGCTTCCTCTTCACTATTTATAGAAACACCCGCCATTTGGTTAGCCAGAGCTTTTTGGTTGGCCAACAGACTCTTCAAATCTATGATAGATGGTGGAGTAGGCCACCCTTGTACAACCGTTACAAAGACGGCATATTCTAGCCTTAGTCCATGGTTGATGATCCTTCTCATCCTGCACTCACTAATCTTGGACTCTGGGTCTAACTGATATATGTCGCGACATAGATTTCTTATTTTAGTGAAGTATTGATTGATAGACATATCTCCTTGCTTGATAGGCATCAAATCGTTCTCCAAGAGTTGGAGTCTAGCATTATGCTTCTGCGAGAAGAGTGACTTGAATGTGTCCCATATCTTCTTTGGAGTATCTGTTTCACGTATATGCTCAATCATCTTTTTCTCAATGGTTGTCTTAAGCACATACATAGCATTTATAGCTTTGATCTTCCACGTTGTATATGCATCGGTATTCTCTGTGGAGGGTGGCGTAATCTTATTGCCACTCGCAACCTCCCAAAGATCTTATCCTAACAAATAGGATTCTATGCATGTACTCCAATAACTGTAATTGTTGTCATTGCGCTTCTCCACACCTCCGGATGTGCTCGAAAGATCCACCATGACTCCTTGATATCAAACTAATCGGACCGAAAATCTTACACCAAGCTACCAACCTTAACTCTGATACCACTTGTAGAGAAATGCAAAGGATATGAGTGTGAATAATGAATCTTTATTGATGTAACACACAAAGTATTACAACACGACTTTGCACACTTAGTACTTCACTACACTACTCACTCCTCAACACCTAACAACTCAATGACACACTACACAAGTTGGACACAACACACTCTTGAAGACTCTTGTGATTGTGGTAGGAGATTCTTGTTTGGTGGATAACTTGTTTGGTTGATTGGATAATAAGATGAGAAAGCCTTGTATCCTTTTTATAATAGAGAATGGAAGGGTGTAGAATGTAGAAAGAATGTAAAAGATGTAGGAGATATTTTGAAAGAAGAATCTAAATAGGAGATATATGTTGGCTCAAAGATTGATCATGGGTTTGAATCTTCTTTAGGTTGATGTTGGGCCTTCAACCATCCACATCTGTTTTTTACATTATATTATGCCATATGTGCTCTAACCCCGGCCTTATAAAATACTGTTTTTTTCCGTCTTCTTCTTTTTGGGGCATTTAGAGTGCTCAAGTATTCGCGTTATTATTCGTAGATGAATGTGACCTATAGAGTTTGTGCTGGACATGAAAGTGAGACTAGCATCTCCATCGATAAAAATCAACGACTTGGATTTTATTTCACTCTAGACTATGCCTTTAATGCTTCACAACTAGCACCCTTTATGTTGAGCCCACAATGCGTTGCTATTCCCCTATTGGCAAAAACACCCTTGTCATGTTCGTGGAAGAAAATAATACTACTCCCTTATTAACACACAAGTTGATAAATTTTGATCTTATATCTAACGAGGATAGATTGTCACGCAAGCACTGTTATATGAACGGAAATATTTGACTGATTTTATAATATAATTTTTAATTTTCATATTATAAATTTAATATTTTATACTATAATTTGATAAATATATATTGTCTTAGATTTTATATCTAAAATCTGATAATATACGTTCAATAATTTATCGCATAAATTTTTTAACTTATTATATAAAAAGTTAAACTTATAGTATAAAATTAGTCAACACGTTGTCACAGAATCAACCAATGCACCCTTATAATAATTAAGAGTGTCACATAATACATATACTATAAAAAACAGCATTTATCCGTTATGTGATAGTAGTCAGATTTCATCTCGACGACATTGAACTTGATCGTTGTAATTAATAGGACAGATACAATACCTATTATTTGTTGAACCTTAGACAATCATGCAGCAAAGATGGGTTTTTGAAGACCGAACAGGGGTTGAAAGGAGTCCCCCTGAACCACATAGAAACAAGGGTCCTCATAGAATTACACCTTGGCAAGGGAAAGCACAGGAGAGCAGTACACAGCTTGCTGCTAAAAACTAGCATACCCACTCGTTTGCTGTCTCAACACCAAAAGGGATATCATAGCAGTAGCAGTCAAGGACAAGTAGTGCCTCCTTCAATGAACAAACCCCAATCAGTGCCACTTCTAGCCCTTTTCTCTCTCTTTTCACACATACCCATTGAACCTATGATTCCAATCTCAAGTTTCTTCTCCATGTAGTGGTAGTTCTTGCAGTGTTGCCCAAAACCCTAGATGCTGAATCATATGGGTGCTTCATTTTGGGTCTGAGTGGGTTTCTGTGTGATTATTTGGTGACCCAGAAGCTTGATTTGAGTTGGGGTTGGGGTTTTGGAGCGTGTTGTGAGGGGCATGAGGCTGAAAAGGGTTGATTGTTTTTGTGGAATTGGGTTTGGTTGAAGAGGTGTTTTGGGGTTTGGAGTGTGGATTTGAGGTGGGTTTTGGACTTGGGTTTGTGGGTTTGTGGTGGTTTGGGTGAAAGTTCTGTCTTGCTGTTTGCTGTTTTGTGGTGATCTTGCAGAATGAGGCTTTCTTCTTCTGGTGTAGCTCAAGTTGAGGGTGAGATTTCTATGTTTTTCTGCCCTGATTGCTCTTTTCGGTTTACTTTAAGATGGTGACATTGTTAGTATCTGTATTAAGAGGGTTAGTTTCATGACATTTATGTTCATCTGTTCCTCGGATGCTCATAGTTTGTACTGCGGCCTTTTGTTTTTGATTGCTGTAAGTAGGTTGTTGCGTAGGTGGGCTTTTTTAATGGAGAATTAAGGTTTATTAGGCTAAGTGACTAGAAGTTAATTTTTTTCTCTGTGGGTGCAAGCCGGTTTTGGGATCAAATGGTTGGAGGGACTATGTGTGCCACATCAAGCAAGTATATGTATGTATACTTTGTTTAGCTCTTTGATTACCGTATTCTCTCGTTTTAGCTCGATCTTGGACCATGAAGCATTTGGTGTGTTTATCAATTGCGGCAAGCCGCTTAGTTACACACATTTACTTGTGTGTCTTCATGCTTTGGAATATGACATGCTGTTCGTTAACATTTTGCATTCTCTTTGTAAGAAATGTAACAAATGGTTAGTCAGGGGATTCTTGTTTCCTAGTCCTCTTTTATTTTCCCGAGAAATCAAATTGAGGTCTCAATGATGGTTTTTTTTTTTTTCGCCATGAATTTTTCTTTTCCCCCCTGAAGACTTCTGCCTGATAATAATAACTAATATACCTTATTTCCATTACATATAACAAGAGTAATCAATGAGCTAAATTAAGTTCTTCGTAGCTGTCCCACACCATTGTGATCGAAACACCACTCGCTTGAGATGCAGAGATGTTATGCATCCACTTTACGTTTACTAGTACAGTGTTGACTCTGTTCATGTTCATCAATTTCACGTGGTTATTGAGAAACATGATTTAACTTGATTTTAACTGAATGAATTATATCTTTCATCAGGCGAGAAGAAATGCTTAAACTCAGAGCTGTGGCATGCGTGTGCTGGCCCTCTTGTTTCTTTGCCTCCTGTTGGGAGCCGGGTTGTGTATTTCCCTCAAGGCCATAGTGAACAAGTACGCTTCCTACTTCAAGGCTGCATTTCTCTTTTAAAATTATTAAATATATTAGCTGGCAACTATTAGGAAGAAAATGCTATTGACCTCTTAAATATACTAACTATATCAAAAGCTATTGCTTGAGGTAATTAGACCTTTGAAAATGGCCTCAAAACTTTAAATATGTCCCTCGTGGAGAAGTCCACTGGGTCGAACCTTGCAGAATTCACATGTCTTCCTAACTCAAGAAGTTCAACTTAAAGAAAAATATATAAAGAAGCCACCTTGTGGCGAAAGTGCGGTAGCATATTTAGTTGGAGTAATGCTAAGTTGCTAACTGCCAAGTGTATTGATATTTTGTCATTTCTTAAATGAAAACAGGTTGCGGCCACAACTAACAAAACGATTGATGCTCATACTCCTAATTATCCTAGCTTGCAACCTCAACTTATATGTCAGCTCCATGATGTGACTATGCATGTAAGTGGTTCGAGAATTTTTGGTGTTAGGTATGTCTGAATACTGTGAAGGATGGTTCGCTGAGTCTCTAGATTTGTCCAAGTGCAGGCAGATGTCGAGACTGATGAAGTGTATGCTCAAATGACTTTGCAACCATTGACGCTGGTATCTTGCTGTCTAAGTTTCACTGCGTTTTTCTGTTACTCTGACTTCGGTGTTCAAAGAATGTGATTTTTTTTCCCAGCAAGAGCAGAAGGATGTATGCTTGCTGCCCTCAGAGTTGGGTCTTCCAAACAAACAGCCAACAAATTATTTCTGCAAAATACTGACTGCAAGCGACACTAGTACTCATGGAGGATTCTCTGTTCCTCGTCGGGCTGCTGAGAAGGTTTTCCCTCCACTGGTACGTTTTTTCAGATTTGAATGTTGATTTCATTCTCATGTGTCAGTAGATCTTAATCATCTATAATAATTCAGGATTATTCTCTGCAACCTCCAGCCCAGGAATTGGTGGCTAAGGATCTTCATGATAATGAATGGAAATTCAAACATATCTTCCGTGGTTAGTTTCTTGTTGTGAAACCTCCAAATAAAAAAAAATAAAAATTCTTGGTCCTCAGCCTCTGCTATCTGCATTCTGTCCTTGCACATGTCTGCTTGTACGCATGCCCAGTTTGCTCCCATATAGAGCTTGAGTCAAGTATTATTTATTGTTTTTTCATCTGACTATTGCTCGTATATGAGATGTTATCTTTCTATGTTCCTTGAAGAATATCTAGTTGTTCTATTTCATCTTACTTCAATTCCACAATTTGCAGGACAACCCAAGAGGCATCTGCTTACGACGGGATGGAGTGTGTTTGTGAGTGCTAAAAGGCTAGTCGCCGGTGACTCGGTCATCTTTATATGGTGAGGAATCTTGTACCTAACCCACCATGTCCTCTGGAAAATGGAAAGATAAAGAAATCTCTGTTTATCTATTCGTTTTTGGCCTGCCATTCTCTGTTCCAGATGCATATGTGCTTATTTACATGAATTCTGCTAGAGCAAAGTCAGCATAAAGCTTATAATTCCCGAAACTCTCTTTTATTTGATTCTGATCCATCACTTATATGCCAACATGCATAATATGTACCAAAGCAATACATCTAAAAAGCACATTTTCAAAATAGCTTTGATATCAGCACTTGCCCGCAAAAACTGAACAGTCGTCAGCAAACCTTTGCGGAATAGAGCTGAAGTTGGGAAGTCATTTCATATACTAACAAACCTCCTTTGACCAGGAATGAGAAGAATCAGTTACTCCTTGGCATTCGGCGTGCTACTCGCCCGCAAACTATTGTGCCTTCATCTGTCTTATCAAGTGATAGCATGCACATAGGTCTACTTGCTGCAGCAGCACATGCAGCTGCTACAAATAGTCGCTTCACTATATTTTACAATCCAAGGTAGAGTATCTGAAAAGTTTCTAGGTGCTGTTTTCACTATAATTACTCAAGTGAGGTTGTTTGAGCTGACGAGTGACATTCACAAATACAGAGGATGTCCAGCTGAGTTTGTTGTGCCTCTGGTTAAGTATGTTAAGGCTGTCTATCACACGCGCGTCTCTGTGGGCATGCGCTTCCGTATGCTTTTTGAAACAGAAGAATCTAGTGTCCGGAGGTAAGTCACTGTTGATACTTTTTCATGTCTTTCCTGTTTTGATGTGCTTTTACTTGCGAATAAATAGTATTCATTCACAGATATATGGGCACAATTATGGGTATCAGTGATTTGGATTCTGCTCGCTGGCCGAACTCCCATTGGCGATCAGTGAAGGTTTGTGAAGCTTTCTCCTAGTCTCAGATTCTCACATGGTACAATATATATCTGAATGCCCCGTTATCTGACAATGAAGGTTGGCTGGGATGAATCAACTGCTGGAGAGAGGCAGCCAAGGGTTTCCTTGTGGGAAATCGAACCGTTGACTACATTTCCAATGTATCCATCTCCTTTCCCTCTGAGGTTGAAGCGGCCATGGCCATCTGGTCTACCGTCTTACCCAGGTTGCCTTTATGTTACTATTCTCGGAACATATTCTCCATGCCATGATATTCTATATTTTATACGTATCTCACTATATTTGTTTTGTGTGTTCAGTTTTCAAGGATGGTGATATGAACTTTGATTCCCAACTTCTGTGGCTCCCAAGGGGTGTTGGAGATCGCTGCATGCCCTCATTGAACTTTCAGGGTGTTGGTCTAGCTCCTTGGATGCAGCCAAGGCTTGATTCATCATTACTCAACCTGCAATCTGATCCGTACCAAATGATGTTATCTACTCCACTCCACGATTCAAGAACGCTCGATAAGCAAGCAATCCAGTCCCTTATGCAAGCCCAGCAGGGACAAATCTTCTCTTGCCAGCCTGCTGCTACGATTCAAAACCAGATGTTGCAGCAGGCGGCTCCATCTCAGGAAACGTTCGCCCAGAGTGTTCAAGAAACACAAACTATGCTTCAAAAAGAAGCCCAAGGCCAACTACTACAGCAACAGTTACTGAACAATCAGCGATTTGGGGATCAACGGCTGCAGCTTGAGCAATATGAACGACTGCGCCATCAGTTTTTTGATCAGCAGAAGATCCCTAAGACAGACGCGACCATCTCCCTCTTTGGGTCCTCGGGTTCCTCGCAATCTACTGGAATGCAACTGCCTTCTCCCACTGCTCGACTCCAGATCCCATCTGACCCCCTTGGAACCTTAGTACCCACCGGCGAGATAGCTCCCATGCAGAGTTTATTGAACTCATTGTCTCAAGATGGAGGATCCCGTCAGTTTGGCTTGCCCGACTCTGACATGTTGGTTTCTTCTTCCTTTTTACCGAAGCGGGCTGCCATTGAGCCTCAGCTTCCCTCAGGTACTCCTGGCTCCATCGAAGAGTTGGGCTCACAGCAGGCTAAGATACAAGAACTCTCCAGTTTATTGCCTCCGTTACCCGGCCAGGAGTTCTCTGTGTATCCAGGAGTTGGAAATCCAATGAATAATATGATGTTTGGTGGTGGAGTGCAGAACAATGAGCTCCCTAACCTTAGAAGCATGAGCAACGAGAATGATGCAATGTCTATATCGTTCGGGTCTGGTTATGCAAACGGTGCTTGCACGGACTTTCAACCTAGCTCAGACTTGACAACTTCTAGTTGTATAGACGAGACGGGTATATTGCAGTCCTCAGATAATGTGGACCAAGTAAACCCTGCAAATGGAACCTTTGTTAAGGTAATCAGATTAGTTCTCTTAGGAATAATCTTCCATTTGATTGCATTTGAAAGTCGCTTGTTTTCCTTTTTTGAATATTTGTTGTTTACCACCATCTGGTTTCGGTGATTGGCATTTATGTTTCACTCAGGATCAATATTTTCTCTTATGAAGGTTCACAAGTCGGGGTTCTTTGGACGTTCACTGGATATCTCCAAATTTAGCAGCTATCATGAGCTGCGTGGTGAACTTGCTCGTTTGTTTGGCCTTGAAGGCCAACTGGAGGACCCTCAGAGATCAGGCTGGCAGCTTGTATTTGTTGATCGTGAGAACGATGTTCTCCTACTTGGCGATGACCCTTGGCAGTAAGTTTTTATACCTGTAAAAAATTTCTGTTTGATTAGGTATTTGGGTACCCAAGTGCTAGGTATAAACTATTGTTATAAGAAGGATAAAAAGCATTCGTACTAGATTGTTAGCGTAACATATTAGAGATTAGAATCACAGATTAACATGATAGAAACAAACTGAAGCACCCAGCTAGTTGTCTTTCGTTTAACTCTTCTTCTGTTTCATCCTGTCAGGGATTTCGTTAACAGTGTTTGGTACATAAAGATACTATCACCGCAAGAAGTGCACCAAATGGGGAAGCAAGGCCGTCTTCCCAGTTCTGTTTCAAGATCCAAGCTGGGAAGCTGTGATGACTACCTGAGCCAACCCAGCACCAGGAAAGACAGCAATGGATTGGCGGCCCTGGCGTTTCTTGATTACTGATGTCTGAGACTCCCAGTGCTGAGTTATTCCTTTTGTTTCATTGTCTACCTCTAGCAAGCTCTTTGTATAGGTCTTGTTACGAAGTAAAACATGAACCACGTTTCGAAGTTGTATGACCATGTAAGCGCTAAGTTATGAGCATGTATGTATTGTACTATGTATGCATTGTACTATCTTTGTATATGGACTCAGATGGGAAATCAAATTTGCAACAGATGCAGCAACGGGTGTTTTTCTTCTCATGTTGGCTTGTGTCACTTGTGATCGAAGCGACAACCTGAATACAAATTTCTACAAGTGAAGCTACAATGCCAGGGATTGGAAAGGGCTTCTAAGTCATCAATGTAATGGCTTCGTCGACAGGCCATCTACATTCAAGAAAACAGTTCCAGATTTATGATTTGATCATCACTTGGTCGTCCTCTCGTGCCTCTTCTTTCTTCGTCGAAGAAAGAGTTTTAGGGACCTCTTCATGGATGGCCCTTGAAGGTCATGTAGTAGTAGTTGTAACGACATTGTCGTCGTGGTAGGTTGTTGCTTCTTCATCCTCGCTTCTTGTTCTCGAGTAGCCTGCCATAGTATCATCTTGGCCTAAAACATCACACCAAGATCATGACTAATAACAAATCGTTAAGAACTTACGTAAAATGAACGCTGGACAAGTTAGAAAAAGATTAAACAATGCGGTCATTTACAAAGATACATAACTAGTAACTATCATCAGCTTAAACCTTTTGTGTCGAGGGCATTGATAATGCAAGTATACATGTGATATACCTGAAGCTCAACTGTGTCGCAAACACAAACACGCCCATTATAAAGGAAAGCGAATGCCTGATCCTGCTCGAACAATGTTCGGGTCCTACACCAAGCAATTCCATATAAACATACTTGAGTATGTCTCGAAATAGAGAGGTAGCTAATGGATCGATTGTATATGTGCATAATCTTTCGAGACACATGATCTTGTACAACTATAGGAAGATACATTACTTGCATAATTGAAACTCACATTGGATCCGTCTGATCCACAACGAGGGAACCAGACATGGATGGCAACGATATCATCGATGAGCACGGGCGAAAATCCAACTTGTAAACCTTCTCCATGGTGACAGTATTGAAGAATTTGCAAACACAGCGGAGTGTAAAACAACAGAGAAGATGCTAACAGGAGAGCAAGAGCAGAAAATGAGATGAATTATAAGCCTTGCAAGAAAACAAACTTGTTATAAAATGAGGTGGATGGAGCATGCCAATGCACCAAAATGGAAAAATAAATCAACAAAAATTTACTACCTTAAGGAAAAAGAATAAGAAAATGGGCCAGGAGAAAGTTGTAAACGAGCACGTTGAGCATATGAGGTTGTGTGCTCCCATTAATATTAATTCCACGTTTTAAAATAAGGGAAGCCCAAGTATTTACCCCAAGTTTAATGTACAAAATCTCCATAGTGAATCCTAAAAGAAAGGTTTCCAGGACATCGGTTTTGCATTTCTGGAAATTCTTTAAATCGTTATCTATAGTCATCAACATAGGATGAAAAAACAGTTACGAGTAAACGACATAGACACGATAATGATTTTGTTAAAAGGGATGTAACAGACACTTGATCGTTGGATCACTTTTGAGCATGCTCGTTTTATTGGTCGATTTTGAGTTCTTAATTATCATCAAATCACATGAATCCATAGAACATCAAATGATCAGAATCATAAAGAATATCTGAGTTGCTACACAAAAACGAGCATCGTTTAACATTTTGTTTCTTCTGCCGAATGCTTTGTGGTTATTCATGGCTGCCTACTCACATGACTTAGAGACTGATTTAGTAAGTGTTACTATAAACGGCATGCTTTTGCTCCACGGGATTTATTAAATGCTTTTCTATCTTTTTGCCAGTTTCTTGGCAATGTGATTTGTCTGGTTTTCACGTTCGTATTTTTAAACACGTGCTAATTTGAATTTACTTGACGAGTAATAAAATCTTCAGAAAAAAAAAAATGGAACCTAACGTTCACATTTTCTTGTGTATGCATCTTCATAATTTAAACCAAAAAAAAGGGAAATTCATATTACAGTATCCTTGTTTCTAATTAGTTGTTAAAATTAATTATATGTTTTCATTAATTACATGTTTTTTTTATATCAATTATATCAATCAGATTTCAGATAAGTGTAAGAGGATGTCGCTGCAAGATTTATGAAATAAATCTAACATGAATGATGTTTAATATGCTATCATTGCAAAGACATTCAATTAATACATTCATATTTCCAATCAGAACATGGGAATTTAACTACAGAATCGACCTTCAATTGATATAGGACTCCTGTATAAGTTAAGACATGGGAATTCACATTCACTCAATATCATTTTTCACCAAATATCCCAAATTAAGTTAATTCCCTGACACAAATCATGTCGTTGATGCACAAAACAACACTCCTACTCCTCGTGTTGTTGATCGCTAAAAGCGAGGCGTTGCGTCCTACAACGATATCCAACAAAGGCGATGTCTCAGTCCGTATAGAAAACGATCTGAAACCTAACGTTGATCTCACTATCCATTGCAAGTCCAGGGACGATGATCTGGGCGTTCAGGTGCTCCCCTATAAGGGCCATTTCTACTTTGGCTTCAGTTTTAATATATGGGGGACTACGCAGTTCTGGTGCTCGTTCAAGTGGGGTCGTCAGTTCAAATATTTTGACATATACATATACAAGAGGGACAGTGGAACCTGTAATTTTGACTGCTCATGGCTTATATTTCCGACTGGGCCGTGCCTGGAAGAACCTCAAATTTGTTACCCTTGGAACGAGAGGAACCCGCAGGAAAGTCCTGTCGCTGCCTTCGCTCCGTGATGCAGGAATAATGGTTTATGCTTAGTACTCCGTGATGCAGGAATAATGGTTTATGCTTAGTACTTTTGCATTCGCGCCGATGTACTAATAATCATGCAATAAGGATATGATTTGTATCTTGCCATGGATGGATATTAATAGACCAACTTCTTTGCTCTTGAAGTGTATGTGCTGCTCTATTATCCTACCATTATCATTTGTTTCTTGCAGTTTGATCACCTGAGACCTGATATAACTTTTAGCTGGAGAACTTGGCATATATTACACGGAGCAAAACAGAACGACTAGTGAAATAAGGGTAACGCAATTTTTGTCTACGCCAAGAAATCATGGAGCTCAAATTCTGTATGAGACCCTTTACAAGCATCAAGCTGAACAGATATGAGAATTTTCTCCGATAAGTTTCCACGGTGACGCAGACTGATAGACATAGATGATATCAATATATCGCCCCACAAATACAATGAGAAGAATCTGCCATTGTTACAACAGGTAAGAAACAGTGATGGTATTGCGGAATCAGGTAACCGAACACACACAATCTGTTTCACTGTCCCTCAGCAAGTAAGATAAACAACTCTTCATCCGTCACTGCTCCCAGCTCCATCGCCCGCTCTAGTGCAGTGAGCCCACCCCAGTCTTTTATCAGTGGAACTGCGCCTCTGTGCCATGTAATGACCACAGAAAAGATAAATTTTTAAGCACTGTAGAAGATTAATATACCACGAAGGAACTAGCGCACAAAACAAATAGAAGAGGGCGAATCCTTCGGAGATACCTTCTAAGGATATACTTTGCAAGTTTATCATTCTTTTTTGCAATGCAGTGATGCAAAGGAGTCCTACCATGGAAATCTCGCATATTTGCATCCACACCGAATTGCAGCAAGAGCTCGATCATTACAGTATTCCCAACATGACATGCTATATGCATTAATGAACATCCTCCAAGGCAATTTTCTGGCTTGCTAGGATCCTGTAATTTCGGACAGGTTGATGGATCCAATGGATGGTTACCTTTCTTTGAGGCTTCTTGGTAAATACCTGAGCTAGCATCAAGTATATCCTCGAATGTGGTATTCAAGATATTGGCATCTGATTTCACAATTAGCCGATAAGCTTCCTTCAGATTACTAGTTCTAACTGCCTCCCAGAGTGCCTTGGTGGTAGAATGAGGACTGGAGTTGGTCGCTTTTCTACTTACAAGAGCCTTTTCTGCGTACTACAACCGCCAAAAAAAAAAAAAAAAAAGAAAAAGAAAAAGAAAAAGAAAAGAAAAGATACAGTTGTTACCAGCAGCACCAACATGTATTGGAGCTGCGAAGAGATGGAATTCAAGGAAATTCGCCTAAAATGAAATGTGACAGTTTCTACTGTCTCCAAGGTGAGGTGCAGATTCCATGATACTTTCTGTCAATAGTGAAGGTGCTTCTTTTTGATAGGTCTATTTGATATAGAAGAATGACCACAATTGGAAAATTGCTGACAAGGAAGCACTATAACGAGTTACCTTAAATTGAATATATTTCTCCTTCTGATTGAAAGAATCATTTGGCGATGGCTTCATGACGAACAAGACGGACTCGTTTGAATCATCTTTCCTGGATTAATATTCAAAATAATAGAATGTATGAAAATGAGCTACGTATATAGAAGAAAATTGCCTGTTTTCAGTTTGCAACCGACTGGTAAATTAGCCATTTGTCAGTTAGCCATATCTTGCTGTTTCAACATCATCAGACAGGTTAGAGCCGAGACATATGTTATGGGTTCGCATCAAAAAATGGTGAAGATAGATCAAGGATGACAAACATTAGGGTCAACTCAATTGCTACAGCGCTAGATTTTTGTACCTTTCAATTGGATCTGAAAGTAGTTCCTCCCACACAGAATTACAATACTGATTCCCTAGAGCACGGAACAAGTCTAAGATCACAGGCTCCCACACCTTCACATCCAATGTTATCGACCGAACCTGCACGTGGCATGAGAAATGGCACTTTAAAAGCTCCTCTTAAGCTTGATGTTATTCAGACGGGCCAACAAATTAGCAAGGGTAATCATGGACAAGTAGATATAGGCATGATTTCAAGCTTAAAGTGACACCGCAGAAAAATAAAATAAAATAAAATTGCACGATACCCTAGTGATTTTCAAAATATTTTTGGAACGCCTCATACTGCTCTATCATGAGGATCATCACTATTGCAGCTCAGTATATATGTAAGGGTATGGCCATCTCAAAATATAAATCAACATCCATTCTAAGCATATCACCTTTGAGATGTGTACACCAAGATTCCGATGGACACCAGAACACTCTATACAAACCAAAATCCCAAGATTCAA
>JAOVYX010014738.1:0-30979 GCA_035668315.1 Drosera spatulata
AAGTTATTGGCATAGCTACAAATGATGTGGGGATTGCAAAGAGTGGGGCACGAAAAGAAACTTTTCAGCATGGCGTAGAATTGAAAGGCACATCTTTCTTCCCCCTGTCACTCTTCGTTTTCAACAATAGAGGAATTGGTGTCTTAAGTTGATGTGATGAACTTAGATGTTGCTGCTGCGATGGTGTATGTTCAGAAATTATTGATTCTTTGGTATACTATGTGCCAAGTTAACTAGTCCTAGGCTCCTTGCTATGGGGTTTTATGTTAATCATTCTATTCTTCCATTCTGTAAGGTGAATAATGCCCCTCTACGTGAGGTTAAGCTGAGCTTATCATTTCCTACGACCTCATTCCAAGTTTTATTTAGGCTCCTTCAAATCCATCTACCTTCTAATCCATCTACCTTCCGCACAAATCATCTTACTGTTTCCCACTGGTGTCTCTTGAGGCTGCTAATAACTTGTCTTCTACCTTCCACACAAATCATCTACCTGTAGCAATCTGCATCTCTGTATTGCTCCTTCTGTCATTGCCATAAACACTCTCTCATACGATGATTTATTCATCTTTAAGGCTTACATTCAGTGATGAGCTAAGCTGTCCTGAAAATTTGCGGCAGGACGGGTAACACTTTTCGCAGAAGGTTGTCGTGGATCCTTATCTGAGGTCTGTAAAGTGATGCTTCAAAATAAAGCTCGATTCTTAAATTAGTGAGCAATCTGAAAATTCTATTTGAAGTTGCCACTTTTTCTTTGTACTGCAGAAAATAATAAGGAAGTTCAATCTGAGGGGGAAGGCACACTCGCAACACCAAACTTATGCTCTGGGAATTAAAGAGGTGAGAGAAATGTGATATTCAAGCTTCCAAATTTTGGAAAGACATGTTTTTTGTTAAATTATCTTTCTCATATTTTGCATGGTACTATTCTATGATGCTTCCAAGATGATTCCTTTGAACTCTACCAGAATATTTCGAGATTTTTTTTTTGGACCGTTACCTATGATTTGTTTATGATTTATGAGCAGAGCCTGTCAAGCTTGCTATTGTGACATTGATGGGCACATCCAGATAGTGGGAAGGACCTTTCTTCACAACAAAGAGTGAATGAATTAAATGTGATTCTCCATGTATGCCTCTCTGTAGACATAACAGGGACATCCTTCTATTAGTGTACTAGGGCGTAGACGAATTAATCCTTCCTGATCTCTTTGAGCGAACGGCTAGATTTTCTTCTCTTGTCGGTGTGACGGATTGAAGCGTTGTTTAATGCTTGCTTTTCTTTCGTGACGGTTGTGGATTTTCTACCATAAGTTTGAGCCTTTGGTAGAGTTGATTTTTGAACAGTGATATTGCTTGTGCAATTAGAACAAGGTCAAAGTGATTTCGTATCACGCACTAATTTTGGCACTGTGTCCTCGTAGTCATGGAAAAAGATTCATGTTAGGCGTATAATAAAAGCTCTTCTGAAACTGTATGCAGCAATACTTCATGTTGTTCTTTGAACTTAATCAGGTATGGGAAATCAACGAGAAGAAGCATCGACCTGGTTTTGTCCTGCATACAGTGGGGTGGCCATTAGATCAAAAGACATATGGCGGCTCCTTTGTTTACCATATGAATGATAGAATGGTAAGAAACTTTGGCATTCTTCTTTTTCTTAACCTCCATGTCATTTTAGCATTCCTTTTCATGTATCAATGAGCATTTGTTTCTGTGGGTTTTTTAGTCTATCGAGACACCAAGAAACTGCACTGATCAATTTTGTGCGTCACTCTCCAAATGTTGCCATCATTTTTGATTGGCATTTTCCTAGATGTGTTGCATTTGTTGCTTCCATCGGCATTCATCATATTAGTTAACATGTTTTCCTCTGTAACTACGTTTGACAATGTTTATTGAAGACAAATTGCCAATGCGTGCTATCTTAAACGTGGCCCTTTTGGCTGGATGTAGGTGTCGATTGGTCTGGTGGTTGCATTGAACTATCAAAATCCTTATTTGAACCCGTATGAGGAGTTCCAGGTAATTACTTGGCTGTTATATTAAACAATGTGGTGATCCATCCAGGATTTTCTAAGCCAATGAAGAGAATACTCTTTCCATTTTTATCTTTTGAGGATTGAAGCCACCATCTCATTTGTTTCCTTTCTGTAGAAACTTAAACATCATCCTGCCATCAAATCAATGCTTGAAGGTGGAAATGTGCTTCAGTATGGCGCCCGCACTCTGAATGAAGGTGGTTTTCAGGTGTGTGATAACAATAATTGGTGGTTTTCAGTATGGTACAACAACGTTCCTGTATGAATATACTTAACATAAAATGTTGGTTTTTGTTTGGTTGATTTGAATTTTCACCTGCTTATGCTATTATCTGTATTTCGAGTCATTTGCTGGTGATTGCATGAATGATACTTTTGTTAGTTGAATTTCAGTCGATTCCACATCCTGTTTTCCCTGGAGGCGCAATAATTGGATGTTCTGCTGGGTACATAAACGTACCCAAAATAAAGGGTACGCATACTGCAATGAAGTCAGGTAAATAATTGGTTATCTTATCCATTGCTTTTAGAACTTTTGAAATGTATTTAGAAAGCGATATCACCTTGTACATCAAACTCGACAAGGTTTATGCTGCCATAACCTAAATCGCTATTGCTTTTCTTCTTCGCAATGAACCTGGATATTCTTGCAGAGAAATACAAGGTTTGATCAACGAAACTAAGTAATCTCTTTAATCTGGGATAAGCATCTATTTAGCCTAATAAGTATATGATGACTTGCAAGCAACCTTGGTTTTATGAACTTGTACATTTTTAAGGTTTGGCAGTTTCTTGTAGGTATGTTAGCGGCTGAAAGTGCTTTTAGTGTTCTCCATGAAGGCTCGCAGATGGAAAATTATTGGGACGAGTTAAGGAATTCATGGATATGGGAAGAGTTATACAGGGCACGAAATTACCGTCCGGTGAGTTATACAGGACTCTGTCTCTCTTTGCCATTGCTAGCTGCTTTGCAGCTCATCTTTTTGCTCAAACTTGCAGCTTTATCCCAGCAATTGACTTGCTATAATTTCTTCACTCTTTCTACTGACTCTTCACTTCCCAATTGACATCCAGCCCTCTCTTGCTTTTTACTTCACTTCTCCTATGTTCTGAATTTTTATCTGCTCACTGTCCTCTTCATAACCTTGGAGGTTGTCACTTGTAAATCAATCAAGTAGACACTTCTCCAGAAAAATAAAACACCCATCTTGAAGTGTTTTAGACACCATTATTTTTCATGATGCCACTGAAAGCTGTCTACTACGCAGGCTTTTGAATATGAACTTCTCCCGGGATTGGCAATAAGTGCTGTAGAACGGTAATTATTCGTTGAATGTTTCCATTAATCTGCATCTTATGGATAATGTGTCTTCTTGCCTTGTTCCTGTCCATCAGGTTTCTCCTTCGATTTTTATGGAAAGATCATTTTCTTGGCATTGCAGGTATTTATTGAGGGAAAAATCACCTTGGACTTTGAAGCATGGAAAACCAGACCATGAATCAACTGCTGTAAGAGCTCGTTTTAAATCTTTCTTGTTACACACCGTTAGTATGACAATAGATACAAGCCTTTCCATTAACATGTCCTAATTTGAAACTCTCTCTAATAAAAATGCTCATTTCATGAAGCTGACAATGATAAGGTTGAATAGCTTGGTTAATTTGGTAAAACGTCTTCCGTCCACGAATCTAACCGAGAAGGCATGGTGATAACTCATGAAGAGGCTACCTGTTTAGTCGGCCCTTGTTCTCTATCTTTTTTGCCGGATTCTGACAAAGATATTCTCTCCTTTGTGCAGGCTGCAGATTTACATTCCCCTATTATTTATCCCAAGCCAGATGGATTAATTTCTTTTGATGTACCTACTTCTTTGTATAGGTCCGCAGTTGGTCTCTATCTTTCATTTCTCTCTTATTCATGTGTTCTGAATCTGTGCTCTGAAGAAAAAAATTGGAGTGGACCCTACTATCAGTTCTTTTATCAGCATGATTAATTATCGCCTCAAACTTGTAATTTGAGGGATTTATTTGTGTAGCGATAATATCACAGAACTACTGAAAATTCGTAGGTTTGATGATCTGAGTTGTGTAAACTTTATTCTTTGTTGTCAGTGTGTTTGGGTAAGGTTAATTAATTTAATTTGTCTTGGGTATGATGGATCAAGTTAATTGTTCGGATCGACTACAGAGTAGAAACAGAAGAATGTGTCTTTCTGATGGTCAATTTTACTCGTGCACGTGCGCATTTCTGAAAGACTTTTCTTCCTTTGCAGAAGTAACACGAACCATGAGCATGATCAACCAGCTCATCTTCGCTTGAAGGACCCAGAGATCCCTGAACGAATAATTTTGCCCTTGTACGCGGGACCTGAGTCTCGCTATTGCCCTGCACGTGTATACGAGTAATTCTTCGTCAAATTACGCGCATTTCTAGAAGTATGTCTTCCTAGAAGGGATTGCATATGATGGTTTCTCGTGTTTGATGGCTTGTAGGTATATACCTGATGAGAAAGGTCAGCTGAAACTGCAAATAAATGCTCAAAATTGCCTGCATTGCAAGGTACAATGAAAATCCTAAGCTTTTGATTCACGTAAAAGAACCTGAACCGACTCCCGACAAATATCACACGATCTATAATTTTTCCTCTGTGTCAGCTGTTGATCCTCATATGTTGGTGAATGATTATTTATATCCACTGAGGAATATGCCCTTCTACTTTTTTCTTGGTTACTTTGTCTTCGCCTAATTATGAGCATGTTTATGATACCTAGGGTTTATTTCTATTAATTTTATTTCTCTGCAGATGTTATGGTCCTAAAATGCTCTTTCCTTTTTGTTTGGTCTTTTTCTCTTTTTTTGGATACACGATTTGAAATCCAGGCATGTGATATCAAAGATCCAAAGCAGAATATAGAATGGACAGTGCCTGAAGGTGGTGGCGGCCCAGGTTACTCTGTAATGTAGCTTTTGTTGCGGCTTGTTGTTCCTTGTTAATAAAGCTTACTGCAACAAATAAGTTCATAGTGAAGAGGGGTAGAGAAAAGAGGGGACAATGCGAAGCAGCTGTTTCTGCTCTAACTGGTGGCAATAGTCGCTTGCGTAACCTTGAGAAAAGAGAAAGCAAGGAGAAGTGGTTGTTTCTGCTCAAATTTGTGCGGATAGGCTGCCTGTCGAACTTTCTCGCCATACTTTATTACTTTAGTCTAGCAGGAGACTCTCCGACAGTGTTTTTTCTCACATGATAGCGTAAACTTGTTCTTGTTTCTTCATATGTTGTATAGTAGAAGACTTTTTGCACTGAAGGGTGATCTCAGAATTAACTACTACTATACGTTACAGCACAGGTTAGTCTAATAATCTATACAATCCAATCATTTCATATTTATTTTTCAGCTGTCTGTCCATGCTCTATGTTAACTGTTGACACGGGCAAACTCCCTTACATCAACTCAAATGCCCCTGCTACTCTCTGCAACAGCGTTGCATTGTTGTTCACCTCCATGCGAAAACCATTTCATTTTTATTTCTAATGAGATCTCCAAAATTGCAGAAACATCCTAGTGCAGCAATAAGCACAAATGTATTTCAGCAACATGTGAACTACATGGTACAAGATCATACTATCACTAGCACAAAGGCACATAACTATATACCATGCATATAGCACAAAGAACAAAGCCATTACAGCTCCCATGATTCAGATGCTTTTCTAGAGCAACAGACCAAAACGCGGTCATTACGTTATAAATTAAACACATTGATGTTGTCATGCCATATCTACATAACTAAGATTCAACATTCACACCAACATTACACCCCAAAAATCTAAAAGAAACTGCTTTAAAACCGAAGTAAATATGTAGTTTTCGGGTAATGAGCAAATCTGTAGTTTTTTACCTACAAAGATTACATTGAAGACAACAGATGACAACTTATAGCTATTTCGCTGAAACAACAGAACATCTACAAACACTATCAGCCTTTGGATGTAGGATCCTTGAACTCGGATGCATTTTCCTTGTAACTAGGCGATGGGAGGGATCCTCGCATCCTGAAATCACCGGTTGGCAGCTGCGGCTGTGGCTGAAGAGGTTCCAACTGAGCCTGCTGCTGCTGCTGCATCATTTGCTGGTGCTGGAGCTGCTGAAGCTGTTGTTGCTGCTGCTTCTGAGAATGGATTTGAAGTTGTTGGAAATGCTGGGCTGTGAGAAGAGTCTGCGCAGCCTGGTTGTTCGGATAAAATGGCTGGTTACCACCGAATGACTGTGGAAAGTTCATCACATGCCCTCCGTTCTGCATAGCTTGACCCGTCAGCATTTTCAGGTGCTGGATCTCCTCTTTGAGTGCATCGTTCAGAGCTGCAAGAAGATGGAATGAAGACATCAGATTTGTTAAGTGAGGAAAAAGTAAATGTTGACAGAGTAGAAAGTGACTCCAGCTTGAAAACCGAAGCCCTGAACTCTTAGAAGGCATGTATTCTTATCTAAGACATAATATAGCTGAAGTACAGTTGTTAAGCAACTCTATAAAAAATCGGAACGGATGGGAAAAGGTCTACAACAATATTTTAGGTAGCGAATAGGTCTACAACAATATTTGTATCTCAAAAACAGTAAGACAACTGAATCATGAATAAATTCATTCTAACTTTCTTAAGAATCTATTAGGGAACTTCATATACAAATCTTAAACCGTAGAGTAAGAGACAGTTTTCAGACATTGTTAATCAAGACCCTGTTGACATGTCCCGCTTTTAAGTTCACATTTGCCTCATTTCTGTCGTCCTATCATTTAAGGAGCATGCGGAACGGCTTACATGCATCTTTTCCGTTCAGGTTAAGCTTTTCCTATGTTATTCCAAGAATTAAACCAGGGTTATCAGGTTTACAGGCTGATCAATAGAACAAGATGGCGCAACAGCTTAAAATTAAAAGCTACATTTTAAAATTTCAGCAAGTGAAAATTGGATGGAGGTTGCCTGCTGTTGCTGTATTGTAAACTACACTGATGCAACTGGACTAGGATCGCCGGCTGTGCATGATTTCACAGCACATGTGCTGTAGAAGCAACCCTTTCCTTTTTTTTCCCAAAAAAGGACTAAAAAATCAGGGGAAAAAAAGAAAATTCTAAAAAAGAAAATTAAACCCTAAAATAAATTACTATCTAATAAAATCTGAATATAAATATCCTTCGAAAAAATAAACCCATGAAAAAAACATTCCTAAACCATTAAAAAATAAAACCCCAAACCTAAAAAACTAAGCAAAATTTGAACCCTTGGATTCAAATCCAAGGGCCAAGATTGCTTACAGCACATGGCTGTACACCCTAAGTACAACTGGTGATCCAAATCCGATGCAACTACACATTGATAACAGCAGCAGCTCCATGCAGGCATGCAACTTATCAAAGAAGCCACACTCTGAAGCCTGAATCAGATAAAGAGAAGGACGAAGCACAATGGATAGCGGAAACAACCAACGAAGCATAATGGATTACAGAAACAACCATCTTGTAAGTGAACTTGTTGCTCAGTTGTTTGCAGGCGCAGCTTCAGCTCACTATTTTCAACTGTTAGGGTGTTGGTATCACGCTGCATGAAGAGACCCATTCCGCAAAAGTATTGTTAGGATTGACACAAAAGTACATAAAATAAATACATAAATACATAAATAAATAATAAAGTGAAGCATAATCCTAAGCATACAAAACAAGAGTTATATCCTCCTTAAAACCTAATAGGACTGATGCAAATTCACAGTCAAACAACATGATTTACACGTCCAGAACAGTCTACCATACGCAGAATACTTTTACATTACTAAATTGATTTCCACTCAGGGAAAGGAGTCATATGACACATTCGAAAATGCTCTAGATATATCATGTTCCCATGAAGTAGATCAGAATATATCTGGAGAGGAACGATTCAGAAGGAGCAATCAATGACAAAAAAATTCAAGGGTTCAAAGGCATATCAAGGCTTCATTGAAGATACTGCAAGCATAGTGGTGAACTCATAGCACATACACTTCATAAGGGCCTCCGAAGTGTTCTACACTTTCCTGACACCAACACGCCCTTGACACACATCAGAAATTTATATTTTTGATTTATTTTTTAATTTTCTTGGCACGTCCCCAACACCTCTGTGTTCCCGACATGCATCCCACATGCAAAAACATGCCCCCAACACATGTCAGAGAACGTTTCATCGAAATAAGAAAATAAAGTTGATAAAAAGGGAAACAAGTCAGAGAACGTTTCCCCAAATAAAAAAATAAAGTTGACAAGAAGGGAAACAATTAAATCCTAAGATAAAATTGGAAAAGGCATAAAAGGACTTCATCCTAAAAATCATTAGATTTAATGTAATGAGGGCCTTAGTTTACTCAAGTGCCAGCCTCCATATCACCTCTCGCCTCAGGCGATGGTTCTTAACCCCATCATCTTGCCTTTCGCCTTGGGCAACAATGTTCTAGCCGATCATACGACCATTTTAACATGGGTATATCCTATACACTGACAAACAAATAATGAACAGAACCTATTGTATAACATATTTCTACGCATGATGAAAATAAATCTAATATTAAAAACTCAACACAGTGTGTTCGAAAGTAACATTTATTAGGAGAATTGACAAGTCACCTATCATGTCAAAAAAGAGTCTCATGTCCCTTGTCCCGAGTCTGATCCGGGACCAAGTCACCAAGGCAATCCATATATGCAAGACTAAGGTAATCTGCTTCATGATCGTTTCAGCGCATGGCACCGATACTCCTACACACTATGTCGAGTTTTAACCATGCAATTTATTTGGTGTAGGTATAGTTGGTACGCGAATCATGGCTTTGGTAGTTTAAGATTCACCATCATATACCATGCATATAAACTATATATGTAGCATAAAACATAAATAGTATGTAATCTTATGTCATTTGTTTCAATATTTTCACATTAAATAGACATGACTTGTCAAAATAGGATTCAAATTTGAAATCCTCAAATCATCTCCTTCCCAATGTGTCTTCCTTTTTACCAATATCTTAGGATTGATATCTTCCACAATATCACATGTCGATTACTTTTTCAAATATGCATACCCTTTATACCAAATCATGGCACTTCACCGCCCTTCCACCATCCTGGCACTTTCCGATTCGGTTACTATTTCTATCCAATTGCAAATAATGAATACGAGGTTGGCATCATCTTGGTTAGGAAATTGGTACCAAGATTGAAGTTGACATCAAGTTAACAACACATCTCCTCTATGTTTTAGGGGACGAATTAACCAATCTATCAAACACTTCTGTCAATTGTGTTCATAGGTCTAATCCTCGACGAAAACATCCTCCTAATTAGGTAAATTGCATACACCTTTCTCTCCCCAATTCCGACTCAAATGAGTGTCTTATGCCACTCATTAAGTTGGATTGGAAAAAAAACATAGAAATAGAAAAAAAAATTCTCACAAAAATATCTCCTTTTCCCGTAGAAAGGGAAGCACAACATAAATTCAAAAGATCAAATTTTTATATGCTTCTTGCTTCTTACATATGTGATTTTGTTTGAAAATTTTCAAATACAAGGTAAACTGCAACTTTTCCCTTCTTTTCTGCCACTATTCTTGAATATGATATGCCAGATATCACGTTTTGGTAAACATAAGTGTTATGTTAGAGAACACATGAACAAATACGTGACTTGGATAACATTGGGCAAGGCCCATTCAATTGGCAACGCTCATTTTGGTTTTACTCGTAAAATCAAGTGCTCTCTCTGTAAAATCAAGTGCTCTCTCTACAGAGGTTTTTTACAACATTTGAATAGATTATGACAGCAAAATTTTTCATATGTATATTTTAGTATCTTCATATTGTTTGATACATTCCTGCAGTAACGTGAATTTATAGCAATAGACTGTTCGCCCAAAGAAATGAGGGAATGGTAAATAAGCGATGATATTGGCGTATGTAGTTCTAATGATCCAGGTCAACCATGGGAAAGTAACATAATGCCAAATCTGTCACAATTTGAGTTCAAAGAACAACTACACAGAACAATATTTGTGTTTAACACAAGAAATAAAAAACGAGGACAATAGAATACAGTTTTGAAGAAGAGGTCCCAGTTTTGCAAGTGGCAATTGAGAAGTGTCCTACAAAATCCAAAGCATAGAAACTATAAAACCCATATTGCTCACAACTATGATCAATTCAGTGGAAAATATAAAACTACACATTATCCAATAGCATATCATGAAAGAGAGAATTTTCGGAGGCAAGAAAAGGAATGCACTTCCTAACCGTGGCTTGTAGCTAAAAGTGAAATTGCTTGATAGATCAAGATTCAGACAAGGCGTTAAAAAAGCAGTGCAAGCAAGGCTGCTATAAGCCTAAAACCATATTGATAAACGGAGATAACCTGCAGAACGGCCAATTGAGCAGACAGAGAAGTTGCTTCAGTTTGCAATGATTGGACTTTGCGCTCTAGCTCTGCTATGTATCTCATCTTCCTTTCCTTTGACCTTGCAGCAGATTGTCTATTCGCCCATATCCTGTCAAAAGAAAACACAAGGCTAGCAATACTCTAGAATTATATAGCAAATACATGACAGCAAAATGGTCATCCCACCACAGTCTCTCTTAAGGTTTGATTTTGTCAGATAGTTAGAATACTAACTTTAATTTCACCTAGTTTGGGTATTTTTTCCCTATCACAAATAGATCCCCAAGTCCGGGAAAAAAATGATGAGGATGTGTGTCAGATAAACGACAATTTCTACATATATGTCGTTGGGATCTTTCAACATGGATAAAAAGGTACAGTACTTATCTTCATGCCTGGAGGATCATACTATCTCAGACCGATCCAGTATGGTTTCATGATGGTGATATGGTAATGGCTAGTAGCACATCTGACTATATTGGACAAAAGCACAAAACATTCAGCTTTTGTATTATCAATTGTGACGGCTAAAAATACGAAATGCTCTAAACAATATAGAGAAGTAGAACACAGGGGATACTTCACGCTCAGCATCTTCAATAAACTGGACAACAAGCACAACCATGTTGTGCATGATGACAAACCTCAAGTCATCAGCAATGATTTAAGACAAGCACACAATCAATTGATAGCATAGGACTAAACCACAGTTTGATGCCATGTAAAGCCAAAAGGATAAGGTTAAATCGAAAAAGGAAAGATCTGAAACTATGAAATGACAACCATCATGCTGGAGTTTCCTGACAGCTTCTGGACTAAACAAAGGTCTAAATACTCATTTGAAAGCATGCAAAAGTGCACAAGAAATTCACCAATAAAGCAAGGACTGTGGAAAGTTAACAATACTTTTCTCTCCTAATTGTTTTTTCTCATAATAATATATACCTATTCTCCCTCATCACCTGTCATAGGTTCCACGCCCTAATCTCCCGAAACTTTGTCTCACTTAAAACATGATTCCAGAAACATAAAAGATATGTTGAATTTAAATGAAGTGACATGTCAAATAGAAGCGAATGCTTTTGAACAGTAATTTTCCGAAAAGAGACTCAAAGCCTTATTCCAACCAATTACCTCCTGATTCAACCATTTATCAATATTTACAGTTCATGGGATACATATTAAACACCATATAAGCACTGCATAATGTACATGAATCCTGTAACAATGATTTCAACATGAAGTACGAGAGACTTGAAATACTCCAGAGCTATAATATTTTTGTGACATTAAGAGACATTATAATTTATAATGATATGCGCTGTGGATAGTGATGTCGGCAAGCCAATTGGTCATGAATTCATCTAACCTGAAGCAAAGGGCTTGGCCATTCTCTTTTATAAAGCTTATCAAGAAAGCATGATAGTATACAAGTAAAGCTTCATAGATGCTACTACCTATTCCTATTGCAATACAATACTAATATTACTAAAGCAGCTTTAGTAAGCATCAAGGCATTTACACAACATAGCGAACTACGATAAAGTATAAGAAATGAAATTTACCGATGATTTCTAACAGGAATTGAATAAAGCACACAGAAAATCAGTTTGTTTTCATTTAAAAAAGTTAGGACAATCACTACATCAGAATATCTATTTATCATGCTGTTCCTCATCCCAATTAGAACCCTTCAATCAGATTAAGGCCAAGGTCTTTGTCCAACACAGTTGGTCACTACCAACTCCACAAACACATAGAATATTACCATCTCCCAAAAAACCAGCCACAAAAGTATCATGATCCATGAATAACTAAGCAAGCACATCATAATCAAGCAGGCAATACCTCTTGGCCCGTTTAGGATCGACCACCGCGAGCTCAGCAAGCTTAGCAGCAGACATAGCCTTCTTAACATCAGCACCACTACTCTCCTCCCCACCCGCCACAAGCAACTCCGGCTTAATCGACATTGTCCCATCCATGGACTGACTATGCTTATGCCTAACCATCCCCCTCTCATTCTCCTTCCCATTCACACCCAATTGCCCCCCATCCGCCGCCACAACCCCCGACGAGGGCTCCCCAACCTGAAACGTCGAAGTAGCAGAACTCCCACCACCATTCACCTTATCCATATCAAGATACATTGACAACAAATCCTCCTCCGTTTCGTCCGAAAACGAAGGACCATCAGCACCACCCACAACACCAAGATCACTATCAAAACTAATATCATCAGGGAGGGTCAAAATCTCCGAATGAGCACGCCGGTGACCGGCATTTCGAACCGGGGTCTCGGGCATCCGGCTCAGATCATGACTGAACCGGCCAGTCTCCGACCCTACCATCAAACCATGCCCACCAAACCCAACGCCGCCGCCTCCGCTGTTACTCGACGGCGGCGTGTCGGGTTTGAGATTAAAGAGATTCCCAGATAGAGGGAATCCAGAGAATCTACCCGTCGGCGGCAATCCGACAGTGTTGTTCTTGTCTTTCTCCATTGTTGGAGCTGAAACCCTAGAATGGTGGAGAGTGAAAACCCAAGTGAAATTGATGATTTGGGGATGAAATTGGCATGGGAATGAGATGAAATCGAGTTGCTTTTTGGGGAGATTTTGTGGGTTGATGTTGTGGGTCGGATTTGGATTCGATTGAAGATGGTGATGTGTGAGACAAAAAGGGTAGATCTGTGTAAGAGAGTGAGAGAGATTGGAAATGGCGTTGAGTTTTTTGTATTTTTGTAGTGTTGATTATTTGTTGGTGCGTTTTTTAATGGGGTTGGAAATGGAAAGAAGGATCATGACTCGTGTGGGTACCATGCAAGTGATCAATAGTTTCCCTGTAAGAATACTTATGAAGATGTTTTTTTTAAAAAATAAATTATGATATATTATTAAAAATAAATATTTAATATAAATTATAATATTTTTATTTTAAATAATATTAAAATATAAAAAAAATAATTATTTTTATCTTATATCACATCATCTTTTCTTTTTTCACCCACTCATAATTTCTTTCACTCACTTATAAGGATATAAAAATAAAACATCACAAAATCAATGCATTTCTTAATAATCGTGCCAAATCAATACATCGTAATTTATTTGGAACGAAAGGAATAGTTCATTTTATATACATGAATGAACACTCTCTTCATCGAGTAATTATTTTTCATGCGGTTCGTGTGTTATGTTCTTTATATTATATTTCTTCCATTTAAAAAAGATTTCAATTTTTTTACAAAGTACGCATGACGATAAAAGTTTTGATTGGTATTATGGGACGATCAAACATTATTTTTTGAGAAAATATCATGAAACATTAAATGATAGTAAACACCATAGTATTATAATCGTGGATCATTAAAAAATTTAAATCGTGTCGTTTACATAATAAAATCCCTCAAATTACATGTTGAATAGTATAATTAAAGAAAAAACATTATAATAATCATGGGACAGAGATAGTATATGATTAAATGCATTGTTTGTCAGTAATTATTTTGAATAAGATAACGTTGACTACTCCATAACGTGTATCACTTATTCAACGATGGTTAATATGGAAAAAAAAAATGTTTGTTATGATAACTTTGTACATGAAGATAAAAATGAAATCAAGTCGTGATCCTATGTTATGAAACGTTCTTATTTTTCAAGATTAAATTATGTAATATCCGAGAATTTTGAGATGAATAAATATTAAAAAAAAATATGTTAAGCATATGCTTAGAATAAATGAGATTAAAAACACGACAAGTAATGAAAGTTATAAAGTATGACACACGTAACGAACGTTATGGAGTTAAGAGAGTCACGTACAACTGTAAAAAATTTAATCTTAAAAATAATCTTTTTTTCGGTAGAATGTTCTAATAAAATGTTTAGAACGTTATGGTCCGAACGAAATAATATTTAAAGCTAAAATTATACGAGATTTTTGTAAATACGATATATGAAATACCATAATATCCGAAACAAATACACCCAACACATCACACCCTACCATACCCCACCACTCATCCTTTTTTTCATTTCATCAACCACTCATCATCCATCACCACAACCACCCCCCACTCATCATCCATCACCACCATCACCAAAACTACTTCCACCTTCTTTCAATCATCAATCCTACACTCAACTTCTCTTTTCATCATCATTCTCTAATTTCTCTCAAACTCACACTCTCCCTCACATAACACTTACATTTTGCATCATGGCACCATCTTCATATTTCATCAAAATCAGTGAGATTGATAGTCACGACGAAGAGGACGAATCAAGAAATCCAACCCACAAACGGTACATTAATCCGATCTTCGGATCACAAGTTATCACGAATTTGACTTTCACACACGGTGATCACTTTAAAACTCATACTGTTTTGATCGGATCTTACTCTAGACTTATCGGATCTCTAATCCAAGACTACCACGATGTTCTGACGAAGTCAGAAATCCAACGAATTTAAAGGTGTGAAGATCCGATGTGTAGAGTAAGAGTTATCATCAAACAAAATCTCAAACGTAAAACAACGTTCGAGAGGTAACCAAATCTCATTCCAATTCGTTCCGTTTTTCATGTGTGAATGGAAAACTATAGGATTTGAAATAAATTCTGATTTTAATATATGTTGAAGTCTTAAATGTCTAGTTCCTAATGAAGTTAAAACATTATGATTTGAAATTATGAATCTTAAGATATAAATCAAAATATTTGGATATGTCAATCTGTAAAAATTGTTTAAAGAACTGACTTTATAGCTTAATTCAGAATTATTCAGTAAGAGTTAGAAAACGAGTCGTATATCACTGGAAAGCTCTTTAAGTTTAGTTTTCAGAATAATTTATAAATCTTAATTTGGAGTTGTATGTAATGATTTATGAGCTGATTAGTGAACAAAAATTAAACTGTCTAATCTAGCATAAATTATAAATTTGAACAAATTAAGTGAAAATATTGGTAAGGCTTCATAATGAGAATTTTGATTCTATGGAAAGTTTATAGAGTCTATTTTATATAAAATTTTATGAAATTATTTTTGAATGTGTATACGAGAAGTTATAAAATTAAATACGTTGAAAGGTCATAATTGACAGAATTTGGGACACCCATCCCAAAGATCAAGACACTCGTTCCAGAGGCCAGGACGCCCGTCCCAGAGGTCAGGACATTTAATATGATTGTAACGCCCCGACTTCCACATTTTGACGGCACGTGGGCGTTATGCCATCTCGGATCCAGTCCGTGGCAAGACCAAGTAATCCGGATGGGTTTAGAGGTATAAAAGACAAGGAAAACCAACTAAGCAGTTATATTACATAATTGTGGCAGAAATATTTAGTTCACAAAATTACAGTCTATTTTCAGTAAGCAAAATATAACAAGTCACATCACATGTTATCTCCTGTCAGCTTTCAGTAAGTTTTCAGTAAATCAAAATCTACCAGTTTAGTTATATGATATCCAACGTGAGATAGCTATATGCATGTAGTTCTCACTCTACTGGACCCTATCATCAACCTGTTGATTTTTTACAAACAAAAAACATAATTCGTGAGTATAAAACTCAGTAACCTAGAGTATATGAGTTCTGTTTGTAGAACACTCCCCAGACTATGACAAATCGGTGAGTCCCAGTAAAACATTTTCATAACTTATAGAAAAATATGGGCGTCATATCAAATAGTACTTTCATTTATATGTCTTCATATCTTTTCTGTCTTTTTGTTTTTATTACCACGAGTCCATAACTCGACTTGAAAGACAACTCCAAAGACATGACAGACTCAGAGTATAGCGATAATATGTTAATCATCAGTTGGGTTACCCATGAGATTATGTTTCCGTTCGATTCAATCCGCATCTGCATATTTCGTGCGTCGTAGTAGCATCATTAATGCGTCACACCTCTTGTGTGTTTTCAATGAGGTTCGCGATACCGTTATAGAGAGTCACCTCTTGTATGCATGCTAAGAGGATGGGTGTAACGTCCCGGCCAAATCCTTGCTACCAGAACGTCACCAAGAATCGCTCGTCAGGCTGAAAACTGGCCCCACAGACTAACACTAATCCTTTCAGTGCGCTTTGGCCTCACTCGCTCACACCCTGGAAAACTTCCCAGGAGGTCACCCATCTCAACCATTACTCCACGTTAAGCACGCTTAACTACGGAGTTCTAAAGTGATGGGCTACCGAAAAAGAAGGTACACCTTGTTGGTATAGGTAGTACTATCAAACCATTTAAACATTTCTTTGGGGTATTACATACACCCCCACTTAAAGAACGCAACATCCTCTTAATTTTCATATTTGTAATAGTTCTTTATAGTGAGTAAGAAAGATAAATAATATTGTAACCGTCCCTGTGGGTTTGACCCTTACTTCCACTACTCTATTAATTTTATATTCTTAGAGTGAAAGTGAGTGCATATAACATCTAATTTGACGTGCCTATGACAGCACGCATCACCCCCTCTAAGTTGTACCTGTGGATCTTACAATTACCCATGAATATCTTGAGTAGTCATCCACTATAACTAGAGTATACTTCTTGCTATTTAGGCTTTCTATTTCAATTGGACCATAAAGATCCATGTGCAGCAGTTAAAGGACTCTTACTCTTTTTGATGAATGAATTGATTTGAAGTTTACTCTAGTCTGCTTGCCTTCTTGACATGACTTACACAGCTTATTTTTCTGGAACTTGATTTGAGGAAGTCCTCTTACAAAGTTTTCTGAGGACAGCTTAGCTATGGTTTTGAAATTTAGGTGAGCTAATCTTTTGTTCCATAACCAGTTTGTATCTTCACCACCTTTAGTATAAAAGCAAGTAATTTGTGCTGACTGGGATGAATTGAAGTCTACTGCATAAATGTTTCCTTTTCTAGTTCCTCTCAGTTTGACTTTGTTGGTTACTTTATCTTTTACTTGACATGAGTCATGAGTAAAGGAAACATCATAATTCTTGTCACATAATTGACAAATGGATAGCAAGTTATGTTCCACTCCTTTAACATACGCTACATCTCTAAATATTAGGGAACCTGTACCAAGGGTTCCATAACCTTTAGTTTTACCTTCATTGCCTCCTCCAAAGATGACCAGTGGTCACTCTTCTTTCCTGTAGTCTTTTAATAAGCTTTTGTTCCCAATCATGTGTCCTGAGCATCCACTGTCTAAGCACCATGTTCCATTCTGTTGTTCTTGAAATACAAATTTGAAACCTTGTACATGGTACCCATAAGTATGGGCACATGGCACCCACACTTGAATAATTTTCTTGTGTGGGGACCAACATTCGAATGATTTGTGACTACGTTTGCCACAAGTATAGTAGTAGATCCTTGATCTCATTGCTCTAGGTGGTCTGCTAGTATTTTTTTAATTCCTTCTACTGCTTTCTGCATGTACATAGGGGCTTCTGATATGGTCTTCTCTATGCAGTATTGGAAGTATTGTTCCATACTGAGTAATTGGTGTATACTGAGGTCTATATGACCTCTTGTTGACCTCTATCTTGTGATTCCAAGCTGTATACACTTTGTGGTATTTTGCACTAGTTTGTGCTGGTGTTTTTCTCAAGGACTTAATCCTTTTGGGTTGAGCAGTAGAGACTTTACTGCTCTGCTTTTCTTGTTCAGGAAAGGTTTTGCCATTCTGTAAAATTTTTACAGAGGTTTGTTTACCTCTTTGTTACTGGTTATAGTGTCATTATCTGCTTTTGAACATGCAGCACCACTCAACTAGCTTTTGTACCCTATTCTTGATCGATCACATGAGGATTGACCCATGTTTAGCATCTTTTGCAATTCCAGGGTCTTTCCATTCCATGTGTCTACTTGTTCTTGCAGCTCAGCATTTCTTTTTGTGAGTGTTTTCAGTACTACATTAAGAAGTTTTATCTGATTGTTTCAGCTCATTTTGAGCTACTAACAGGTCATTTGACTTATTTTCAATCTCTTCATCTGCTAGATTGAAATTCTCTCTAAGATTTGCAATCGATTCAAGATTGTCTTTATTTTCCCTTGAAAGGGAAATAAAGTTCTCAGAGGTTTCTTGAAGAGCCTCCTTCAATTCCTCTAGAGTGCTATCTAAGTTAGAGAAATCAAATACCTTTTATTTTTCGTCACTTCTTGTCATGAGACAGAGCTGGGCATTTGAGATTGGTTCTTCATCATCTGAGTCTGTCACACTCCATGTCTTTACAGCATAGGCCTTGCCTTTTTCTTTTCTTCCAGAGTTTCCATTGTTGTATTCTTTCCTATTTCTTTGTGCATACGATTCCTGTGTTGGTCATCTGCATTGTGCAGCAAAGTGCCCTGACTTTCCACAATTGCAGCAGACCTCCTTTTCTGCTTTCTTGACCTTGCTAGAAATATTCTTCTTGATGTTTTTCTTTTTGAACAGCTTTCCGAATTTCTTGCCCATTAGTTCAAGTTCTTCTGAGATTGTTTGTTCTCTAGTAGACGAGGTGTCACTGGTTTCCTTTTCTGCCATGGATCTTAGAATTTTCTCTTGTGTCCTGAAGGCCAGAGTTTTCTTTCTAGCCTCATCAAGTTGCTTCTTCTGCTCAACTTCTAGATTGTAAGTGTGCAGCACTCCACGCAGCTGGGCCAAAGATATTTTTGCAAGATCCCTGGACTACCTTATTGCTGTGGTCTTTGTTCCCCAAATTTCTCCAAGTGATCTCATAAACTTTAAGTTGACTTCTTTGTTGTCAAAAGTCTTGCCCAAGGTTTTGAGATTGTAGATCAGCACATTGAATCTTTCATAGAAGCTGGTCAGGTTTTCATCAGATCTCATTGAGAACCAATCATATTGTTACATTAGGATATCCTTCTTGTTCTCTCTAATCTCATTTGTTTCTTCGTTTCTGAGTAGTAGAGCGTCTGATGCTTCTTTTTGCAGTGGTTGTGTGAACCACTATCTCAAACATGTCATCATCAAGGGTTTTGAAGATTTGATTTCTAGCCCTTCTGTCCACCAGCACCAAGTCCCAATCCTCCTTTGTCTTGAGGGATTTGGGTTTATCCACTTCTCTTGAATCATCAATTGGATCTGGCATCTTTGGTATGTATGGCCCATCTGTGATTATATCATGCATCCTTTCATCTATTGAGTCCAGATGTGCCAACATTCTCAACTTTCAATGCTTGAATTGTCAAACGAACATGCTGGTGGGTCTTCACTGTTAGGACACTTAGGTAGCTTTAGAGGAGCCATATTTTCTTCACAAAATAAACTGTTACTAACTTCTTTGTAAAATTGAATAAAAAAAATGATCTTTACTTTCCAAAAATTGTCAAGTCTTGAAACTCAAGCTCTGATACCAATTTTAATCAAAGTTTTAAAATTTTCAATGCAATAAAGCGGAGTATTTAATCAAAGTACACCGATTATCCTTTGCAGACTGTAGAAGGTGCCTGCTGCAGAGTCTTAAGCTTTGAAAGCTTGTCTCTTTGTGCTATTCAAGTTATTTCTAACAATTCGAATAAGTAAAATAAAGTAATGCAAAACAGGAACACAGGACTTTATACTGCTTTAGACACTCGTTATCAACTGATAATCGAGAGCTTAGACCAGTCTTACCTTGGTGACCAGTGTAGTCAATCCAAAAGATGAGTTCACTATCTTCTTATTTTTGGCTTATAAGACAACCCCTTCACAAGTTTACAACTTGCCAAAGGCAAAGAACCTAGAACCTTGCACAGATCCTTTCCTGGACTCTACTGCAGCTTTGTTCTTCAATGCACTCATGTTCTTTGCAGACAATAAAGAAGGTCTGTAGTAGAGACTTAAACTTTGAGAGTTTGTCTCTGTTTGGTGTTGTGATTGATTCCTAACAGTTATAATGATTCAAAACAATGAAAAGCAAATAAAGAACACAGGATTTATTCTGGTTCAGACACTCATTATCAACTGATAATCAAGAGCTTAGTCCAGTCTTTCCTTGGTGACCAGTTTAGTCAATCCAAGAGGTGAGTTCACTATCTTCTTATTTTTGGTTTACAAGACAACCCCTTTATAAGCTGCTAACTTGTCAAAGGCGAAGAACCTAGATCCTTTGCACAGATCCTTCACTAGACTCTACTATAGCTTTTGTTCTTCAGTACAGACTAGTGAACCCTACCTCTTCCTGTTCTTCAATTCAGCTCCCTTGAACAGGTTTTGAGTTCAGATTGGTTTTGCACACTTTGTACGTTCAATCTCTCGTTCAACAGCCCTGTTCTTTGAGCTCTTTGATCCCTTTTTATAGGCTTAGGGAATTAACCCGTGAGTGTGTATTTGACCTGATGGTGACATCTTGTCACATGTGACTTCTTCATTGATGTTGACAGCTCATCTTTTTCTGATCCTTGTACTATCACTCTGAACCTCAAATCTTCGATGTGATTAATCCACAGACTTTTGCCCCAACCAAAACAACCATCTCTTCTGCACTCTACTCTGCTACAACTCAGTACCGTTGAGACCTAGTCTGCACCTAGTCACTGCTACAACCTTGTCTGCACCCAGATCTGATGCAATCCTTTATGCAATGTTTTGTTGGGCCCTTGTCTGCAAGAGTAATCCTAGATCCTGAAGCATTGGCAGGTAGTTTGTTGTCCATGCATGCCTTAGGTGCTTAGCCGAAATCCTCTGTAGTAGTCTACATCTGGTGGCCCACAATGCTCTCCATCTGCAGCCGTCGGCTCTCCAGCATCTGACCTAGGCTGCAGATACCTAACTAATTTTCAGCCTAAGCACACTAACAGCATCATGGCTAATACTTCTAAGTTTTGTTCATCAATTTCTATACATCTTGGAGAGATTGCGCATTCCTATCAATCTCCCCCTAAATTGATGATAACAAAACTTCTAAGTAAAACAACAAGCTAACTCACTAATTACATTGTTTAAGAAATAAAACTTAATCCAATTTCTTAGACTAATGTGCAGCAAAGGAATTATCCTTTCTACCCGTGATGCTCACTTCCTTTGCTGTGCTTGTGAGGCAGATCCTTAAATGTTCAATGGTGCCTTCTTTTCTCTACGTGGGGCTGCCCCCTTTGAGATCTTTGCCCTAATGGCCTTTCCTGTTGGGTTTGCTCCCCCTGAGTTCTGTGCCCTTATGAGCTCTCGTCATGAGGCCTTTGACTTGATGACCTTGTTGATCTCTCCTGATGCCTTTGCGGCTTTGTTGCCCCTTTCTCCTTCTGCTGGTGCAGCTAACTTTCTTTTGAGTTCGTCTGCAGACGGCATTGCTTCACCTTTCTCTGATGTCTTCTCCCGGAATAGCCTTGTCGCTTCTTTCCCTTTTTCTACTGCCTTCTCTCTCTTCTTGTTAGAATTTAGTGCTGCTGTAAGGGCTTCTATGGCAGCTCGAAGGGCTTTTAGTTCAGAAGTGGTGGTCTATTGAGCAATTGTGGCCTTGGCAGTTTCAAGTTGAAGCTAGTTTTCCAACTAGCTAAACCTTGTGTCATTGTTCCTTAAGCTGTTGTTGACTTGTCTTTAAAGAGGCTTGCAGTTTGCGAAGGTCAGCTGAGTGTTGGCCTCTCAGCTTGTTTAGGTTTGAAGCGCTAAGCCTGTACTACAGAAGATTTAGGGCATTGACCCTTTGAATTTGGTCTACGAGACCTTCAGCCATGTTGAAAAGGGATGCGTGGAAGTCTTCAAAACACTTTGTTTTGGCAGTCTTCTCAGCTTTCAACTCATCTGCAACTGGCTCAAGTCTGTCATCAAGTTCCTTCAATGCATCCTTTGTCCACTGATGCATGCTGTAGATTTCTTGATCCAGTTGCCTGAGTCTGTACTTCGCTGCAGTTTCTGGTCGAGATTACTGTTGATGTGCAGGGGGTTCAGTTTTGGCCACTTTTCTTGTAGTAGAAGATGGTCTTTCATGGATTGGTGTCAATCAGACGTCTGCAAGAGCTTGCCTAAGACATATAGCTGCAGTCTGGGGTGTCATCTGAATGTCAGATATACCACTGTAAAGTAGGCCTTGAGGGAATCCTACTGATGGTCGATCTGCTCTAGTTTGCACCATTCCAAATGAAGATGGGGGTGAAAACACCAGGTTTAGTGGGGATACATCTTGATCTTGCATGTTTTATTGACCAGAGGGAGTGTCACTTATCAAATGTGTGTTGATTTCCTCAAGAGTGACACCTTTGAAGGTGCTTTCTGCATAGTCTACTCCTCTCTTGGCAATGAGGTTGTTTCCAGTGATTCATCCTCCACGATAATCACTTCCTCTGCCTGTGTGGGAGTGAGATCAAGTGTTGTAACTTGAGTAAACTCCCCTTTCTTAGTGATCTGCTCATAGTCTGCAATAGCTCCTTCTGTGACAACCTCTACTGCATCCTTGATTGGTGATGCTGTTGGGAATCCTCCTTTGTTGGTGATCCTCTGCTGTTGATTCTGTGGTTATGACTACCTCTATTGACACCTCGCTGTCCTCTGCTTTTTTCGCTACTGTTTCCACATGTACTGCTGATTCTGATGGTGTAGGATCTGCTGCAGGAGATTCAACTGCACATGACTCTGCTGCTGGCTCTTCTGAAGCAGATAGTTCTTCTGTTGACTGATCCTTGATCCCTTCTTCAGCGACCTCATCAATGATGTCATCATCATCATGGTCTTCTAGCTGTGGAAATTCATCATCACCGTCATCATCATCTCCTGATGATGGTGCTCTGTCGATTGTTGGTCTTGAGAGATAATCATAAATCTCTAAGGTGGCTGCCCTGACATGCTTGTCAATCCGTCTTTTAAGTTCAGCTTCCACCTCAAGAGCGTGCACAAATTCAACATGTTGCAGTTATGCTTGTTTATGTCTCCTGGTCTTGAGGGTTGAGTCCTTGATTTTCAGAGCTCCACTGAACAATATGTAGGGTTTAGTAGGCCTTTTTTTCTTGTTGGCCTCCATTCTTTGAATTTGAACCAATTGATCGATTTCTGCCTCCGTCATGCCATCAATTATCCCAATTTCTATCCTTGAGCCTTTTGCATTGATCATGTACCTCGTTGTTGGTCCTAATGGAATGAGCCTTGGCCTTGCAGCCTTGTACTTCCTTTTGATTGGAAGTTTGTCCTCCTTGATGAACTATTGGATCATTGCTTCCTAATGAGGCCTGTCAAACATCTCATCAGTCTTGGCTCTGTGTTCCAGAACCTTTTCTTATATGGCTTGGATAGTCTGCAGTGCTTTAATGATCTTTTCCTTTTCTGGAGATTGTGTGGTTGTGGTAATTGTTTTGGCCCATGCTTCTGATGCAGTTGAGGGCTGGTCAGCTTCAACTACAGCCAATTCCATTCGAGCAGTACGGACAGGAATGATAACTGTTGTAAACATCTCAGTTGCAGTAGCCTTTATTGTTTATGAACTTGCAGTAGAGGTGCTCTGCGGTTGCTCAATCTACATCCTTCTGAGCTTGGCTTTAATGGCTTCAATCTCCTTTCTTGTGTAGCCTTGTCCACCTAGCTCTTGCCTAAGCTGTGCTTGTGGTCCTTCTCTGACTTCCTGATAGCTTATCTGAGATTCTAGAATGAGGTTTGAAGGTTTTCATCAGCACTAGCCTTCAGATACCTCAATGCTATGTTTGCGTCATGAAGTGCTGCAATCTCTAGCTCCTTTGGTGATAAGGTCTTTGAGGATGATGCCTCTATTGCTTCTACAATTGTTAGTTCTTTAGAGCTGACCTCAGTATGCTCTTTTGTTGGTGCAGACTGTGCTTCTGCCTCCATTTCTGTAGGCTGTGTAGCAGGGAGCTTGGATATTATTTCTTCTTCTGAGGTCTACATGACAAGTTTTCTCCTGGTAACTCTTGTCTGCTTTGGTTTCGTTTCTAATTCCTTTTTGATCAGTTTCCCTTTAGCCTTTTCAAGATCCTTTTTGGTAGGTTGGTCTGCAGCCTTCGCTGTCATCTGCACTACTACAGGTTTCTTTAAGAAGCCTATTGGCTGCTTCCCAATCTTTTGAACATAAAACTGCTTGGCCATAGTCCGTGGCCTTCCTCCCTTGTCAGATAGCTTGAGTTTGTCTTTCAGAATGATGCTTATGACTCTTGCAAATAAAGACTGTCTGACCTTTATTGCCTTGGCTAGTTGATACATAAGCAGCTTGGCCCAATTGAGCTTGTGTTTGGTGAAGATTACGCACATTATTTCTTGTTGGTCAGAAGTGATCTGATCCTTGGTGAATTCTCCGGACATAATCACCTTCTTTACCACATCTGCAAGCAATTTGTGTTCCTTGGACGGATACTTCTTCATGGTTCGTATCTCTTCTTTTTGTCTGTTCGTATCTCCCCAAATGCATGCCTTCCATCATCTACCACAGAGGCTGGAATGTCTCTGAGTCCTTCATTTGAAACTCTAAACAACTGTTCGCAGTTGTTTGGAGTTATGGTGATCCAAACTCGCTTGGTGGATATGTATGTGATGCCATAAAAGTCCTCAACAACTTTGGACTTCTCAATGAAGTCAAGTACTTCGTCGTCATAGATTCTACTTGTCTTCTCACAGAAATACTTTATGCCTGCATCTTGAATCAGCTCGGATATCTCTTTCACTTCATTTGATTCATTCTTTAGGGTTTCAAAATCAAGAACCATCCCAGTCTGCAACTCAACTTTTCTTGTTGGGCTTCGTTGCTCTTAAGATTTGTCGCTCTTAAGTGGACTGTTGGATCGGATGTTGGCCATTTTCAGTTAAATCGAAAGAATTTACAAGTTCGCGGAAGTGAATTGTGAAAGTTCCCAAACTAGGATTTGTAATAGAATGCAAGAGAGAGAGAATTAGAGAGCTTAGAATGAGACAGTGAGAGAGAGTAAAATTATTTTCATCAAAAAAATTTTCATATTTATACTCTTCGAAAAAGTTATTGTTGCCATTTAATAACTAACCATTGCGTAGATTCAGTCACTGTTTTTTACTATTACGAAATTTTCGGCAATCAGTTTTAAAACGTTATTTCTTTCCAAAAATAGAAATGCAGTAGGGAAAAAATAATGCTGGTCTATACTCCACATGTGCAATAGAGCAGTAGAGCATTTTGGCCAGTTTACTGCTTTAAATCAGTCACACCCAATTGTTCTCGAAATTGAATAAATTTGTTCTCATCAAGAGGCTTTGTAAAAATGTCTGCAATTTGTTTTTCTGTTGGAATATATTCCAATTTAATGTGACCTTTTTGCACATGATCTCTGATAAAATGATATCTTACATCCCTGGTCCTGGCATGAAAAACTGAATTTTTTGAAATTGCCATTGCAAATTTGTTGTAACAAAATATTAGAGGTTTAAAAAACCTTATACCGTAGTCTGCAAGTAGTGACCTCATCCATAGTACTTGTGCAGCACAGCTTCCTGTAGCTATGTATTCTGCTTTTGCAGTAGAGGTTGACACTGTGGTCTGCTTCTTACTAAACCATGAAATTAGTCTTGCATCAAGAAATTGACATGAACCACTTGTGCTTTTTTTGTCAACTCTACAACCTGCAAAGTCTGCATCTGAATAGCCTATTAGTATAGAATCTGATTTCCCTAGGATACCATACACCCAAATCTAGAGTTCTTTTGAGATATCTCAAGATTCTCTTTACTGCAATGTAATGGGATTCCTTGGGATCAGATTGATACCTTGCACATACACAGACTGAGTACTGGATACCTGGTCTGCCTGCAGTAAAGTATAGAAGTCAGCCTATTATTTCTCTATACATTGTTTGGTTTATTTGTTTTCCACTCTCATCCTTATCAATTTTCATAGTTGCACTCATGGAGTTTTCATCTGACTTGTATTTTCTAATCCATATTTCTTGACGGTGTTCTTCAGGTACTTAGCTTGATTTGTAAATATCTCACTTTGTAACTGTTATACCTGAAGTCCTTGAAAATATTTCAATTCTCCCATTAAACTCATTTGAAATTTAGATTTCAATAATGCAGCAAATCTTTCACACAGTTTGTTTTTAGTGCAACCAAATATAATGTCATCAACATAGATTTTCCCTAAGAGTATATGTTCCTCATGTTTCTTAAGAAATAGAGTGGTATCTACCTTTCCTCTCTGAAAATTGTTCTCACATAGAAAAGTTGATAGAGTTTCATACCATGCTCTAGGAACTTATTTTAAACCACATATGCCTTGTCCAAACTATAGACATGATGTGGATGTTCAAAGTCTTCAAAACCAGGAGGTTGTTCAACATATATCTCCTCTTGTAGCTTTCCATTGAGGAAGGCACTATTTAAAAGACTTTGAATCTTTGATATGCAGCATAGGCAAGGAACATCCTTATTGCTTCCAGTCTTGCAACAGGGGCAAAGGTTTCATCAAAATCAATTCCTTCTTGTGAGTAACCTTTTGGCACTAGCCTGCCTTTTTTTTTCTGATGACAGTTCAATTTTCCTCAGTTTTATTTCTGAACACCCACATGAAGCCAATAACTCTATAATTTTTGGGTCTTGGCACTTGATACCATACTTCGTTTGTTTGAAACTCATTTAGTTCTTCTTGCATGGAATCAATCCAGTTTGGATCACTTAGAGCTTCATTTGTTGTCTTTGGTTCTATTTCTGACATGAAGCATGTAGACAGACACTCTCTGGGTGTTTCTCTTCTAGTCTGCACAGGTGCATCCTTGTCTCCAATGATGTCCTCTTGTGTATATGCTTTGATCCATCTCCTTTTGTCTTGATCAATGGTTGTGTGTTCTAGTTGTGGTTGTTGTAGTGTGTACTATTCTGCTCTGCTGCATTTTTGTTCTCTTCTGTGTGTGTTGACTGCTCATCCCTTTTTGCAGCTTCAGAGCCATTGTTTGTATCCTGTTCACCATCTATGCATGCACATTCCTTATCAAAGACATTAGCATCACGCATGGATATTTCAAATTCATTAAAGGACACATGAACCGATTCCTCCACTATTTGTGTTTTCTTGGTATATATTCTAAATGCTTTTACTAATTGTGGAATACCCTAGAAATGTTCCCTCGTCTGTCTTGGTCAAATTGTCCTAGATGATATTTATCAATGTTATGTATGTAGCGTTTGCATCCAAAAGCGTGAAAGTATTTGACACTTGGTGTCTTTCCTTTCCAGAGTTCATAGGGGGTCTTTTGTGCAGCTTATGTATAAGACACCTATTTTTGACATAGCATGCAGTGTTTACTGCTTCAACCCAGAACCTTTTTGGTAAATTAGCATTAGCAAGCATTGTTTTTGCAGCTTCTTTAAGTGTCCTATTTTTTCTTTCTGCTACACCATTTTGTTAAGCTGTTCTGGGTGCTGAAAAGTTTTGTTTAATGCAATGATCATTACAGTAAATATCTACTCCTGTTTGATCAAATTCAATGCCATGATCACTTCTAATTGTGATTATTTCAGTACCCTTCTTGTTTTCAACTTGCCTTAGAAATCTAGTTAGCACACTGCAAGTTTCACTCTTTTTGTACAAGAATATTACCCATGCATAACTTGAATAATCATCCACTATAACTAAGGTATACTTCTTTCTATTCAAACTTTCTACTTCTACTGGACCAAATAATCCATGTGCAATAGTTCTAGTATTCTAACTGATTCTGATGAGTTTTGGGGTTTGAAATTCGCTCTAGTCTGATTTCCCTCTTGGCATGGTCTGCACAACTTTTCCTTTTTGAACTTGATTTGAGGAAGTCCTCTCATAAGTTTTTCTAAGGATAATTTAGCTGTGGTTTTGAAGTTCAAGTGTGCTAATCTCTTATGCCATAGCCACTTTGTATCTTCAGCACCTTTTGTATAAAAACATGTAATTTGTGCTGATTGAGATGAATTGAAGTCTACTGTATAAATATTTTCTTTTCTAGTTCTTACCAGCTTGACTTCCTTGGTGACTTTGTCTCTTACTTGACATGAATCATGAGTGAAAGAGATATCATAATTTTTGTCACATAGTTGGTTAATGGAAAGCAAGTTATGTTCTCAACCTTTAACATAAGCTACATCTCTAAAGATTAGAAAACCTGTACCAAGGGTTCCATAACCTTTAGTTTTACCTGCTTTGCCTCCTCCAAAGATAACTGGGGGTCCTTCTTCTTTTCTGTAATCTCTCAGAATGCTTTTGTTCCCTATCATATGCCCAGAACATCCACTATCCAGGTACCATGTTCCATCTAGTTGTTCCTGCAGTAATGCATTGAAAGTTAGTACATGGAACCTACAGGTATAGGGCCCTTACTTGTTAGTTTTGGTCATCCACACTTGAATAATTTTCTTGTTTGGAGTCCAACATTCGAATGACTTGTGGCCAGGTTTGCCACAGGTATAGCAGTAGACCCTTGGTCTTATTGTCCTAGGTGGTCTGCTAGTGTTTCTCCACCTCTTCTGCTGCATTCTTTAGCTACAGTTTTCTCCACGTAGTATTGGAAGTATTGTTCCATACTGAGTATTTGGGTGCATACTGGGGTCTGTATAGCCTTTTTCTGGTTTCAATTTTATGACTCCAGTCCTTCTGCACCTTGTGGTATTCTGCACCAGTTCGTGCTGCTACATTGCTCTAGGATTTAACTCCTTGGGTTTGAACAGTAGAGGCCTTACTCCTCTACTCTCCTTGTTCAGTAGAGGCTTTACCCATCTGCAATACTTTTGAAGAGGTATGCTACGCCTCTTTATCAATCACTTTTGAGCGTGAAAGATTAATCAACCAATCCTTGTAGCCTAATCATGTCTTATCATATGAGGATTGACCCATGTTTAGCATCTTTTGCAAGTTCAGGATCTTTCCACTCCATGTAACTACCTGTGCTTAAAGCTCAGCATTTCTCATTGTAATTCTCTCTGAGATTTGCAATCAATTTGAGATTCTCTTTATGTTCCCTTGAGAGGGAAATAAAGCTTTTCAGAGGTTTTTTGAAAAGCCTCCTTCAATTCCTCTAAAGTAGCATCTGAGTTAGAGAGATCAAAAACCTATTGCTTTTCTTCCATTTTTTGCCATGACACAGAGCTGCGCATTAGAGATCGTTTCTTCATCATCTGAGTCTTTCTCACTCCAACTTTTGGCTGCATTGGCCTTGTCTTTTTCTTTCCTTCCAGAGTTTCCTTTGCCATAGTCCTTTTTGTTCCTTTGTGCAGACGATTCCTGTGTAGTTCGTCTGCATTATGCAGCAACGTGCCCTGACTTTCCACAATTGTAGAAGACCTCTTTCTCTACTTCTTTGATTTTGTTTGAGAAATTCTACTTGAGATTTTTCTTCTTGAATAGCTTTCTGAACTTCTTGTCCATCAGTGCAAGTTCTTCTGATATAGCCTGGTCACTTGCAGACGAGTTGTCACTGGTTTCCTCTTCTGTCATGGATCTCAGAATTTTCTCTTGAGCTTTGAAGGCCAGAGTTTTCTTCCTAGCCTCATCAATCTGTCTCTTCTGCTTGTTATCAACAGATAATCGAGAGCTTAGTCCGGTCTTCCCTTAGTGACCACTTTAGTCAATCCAAGAGGTGTGATGTGGATGAAATCACACATCATTTTATCGTTCTAAACTTTGTTTTTATTCCCTTTGTATTGTCTAAATTGCATTTTTAGTTTCATTTTCGCCTTGGAATGTTGGTACTGCTGTATGTTGTGATTTTATGGCAGATTGGCATGGAAATTGAAGAGAAAAGAGGAGGAATTGCAAGAATGGAAATTCAGGACCTCGAAAAGCTGCATTTCACGTTTCATCATCATTTCACGTGCTTCGAGAGTCTTTTCAGCAAACTTTCGCCACGAGTAGTTAGATTCATATGTTTAGATACTCTGTATAAGTTTAGGGAATTTTTGGACGTCATTTACTATTTTTAGTTTAGGTTTTTTAGGCAAGCAGGTGGCGCAGGCATGACCAGGGCAGGCGTGGCTGCGCCTATTCAATTTTCGAAGACCCCTGGTTGGTTACCAGGCGCGAGCGCGCCTGAGGCAGTCGCTGGCGCGCCTAACATTAAAACAGATCTGGTATGCTTTCCTCCGTCGGATGAATTGTGTCGTGCATGAGGCCTATATAAACCCTTCCTAGGGATAGAAAAACACAACAATCAGCAGAGGAACAGGGAGAAACGGCAGAGACGAAGGAGAAGAAGAAAGGCGATCAAAACAAGGGGAAATCAAGGCGGAATCATCGCAACTTCATTCCATTCTCTCCACATAAACCTTGGATGCGTATTGCATCTTCATTAAGCACTGTATAGACTCTGTTTTGCTTCATGTTCATGACCAGAACCTGTTTGTGCTTTTGTTTAATGAATTTCCTTTGCTATTTGATGAATATGTTTGAGTAGTTTGTGATTAGGGATGCGTTGATGCGTTTAGGTTGTTAGATCATGAGATTATGAGTAACTAAACAAAAAATCAGAATGTTTGTGATGATTAAATGTTGCATGAAACCTGTTTGAATAAGCAAACACATATGTTATATAGATTGATCACCTTATTTCATATATTGAAGCTATAAATCGTGCTAAATGATTTAATTTGGTAGC
>JAOVYX010014739.1:0-30974 GCA_035668315.1 Drosera spatulata
CACCCAATCTGAGTCTGGACAAGTGAGGTTGATGGAACCACTATCTGAGAAGAGGTAGGGTTCATCCATGGTTGCAATGGAAGTGATGCTTGGCTCGCTGTTTTCCTCTCCCTTAACGACCTTCCCTTGCGTTGTGTCGCTTTTGAACTTCCTGCACTCGTTTTTCTTATGGCCTGGTTTGCCACAATAATAGCAAGTGAAACCCTTCCGATTCTGGGATTTCGATCTCCCCCTGAACTTGCCGTCTTTCTAAAAAGCTCTTTCTTTGTTCCGTCCGCGATGCTCCATCACATGAGCGTCTGATGAGTTGGACAGGCTGAGCTCCTTCCTCCTAGTTTCCTCGTTCAACATACTATCTTTCACGATGTTCATCGTGAGCTTCCCTTCAAGAGCGGAGTTGCTCAGTGACACCACCAGTCTCTCCCAGCTATCAGGTAAGGAACTTAATAGTAATAGTGCTTGTATCTCATCATCAAACTTTAAATCCATACCTGTTAATTAATTGACAATACCCTGAAAATCATTCAGGTGCTGTGCTACACTACGGCCGTCTCTAAACTGCAACTTCACTAGCTTCCGCATCATAGAAGCTTTATTCATCGCACTCTTTCTCTGATATATTGCCTCGAGCTTTTCCCATAGAACAAAACCATCGACGTCGTTGGCCACGTGTTGGAAGACACTTTGGTCGATATATTATCTGATCATACCAACAGCTTTGCGTTGCAGTAACGCCCAACCTTTCTCCTCTTTATCAGCGGGCTTCGTCTTGGTTACGATCGGGTCGTACAAATCCTTACAATAAAGGATATCCTCCATTCTGGGATTCCACATTGAATAGTTCGATGAGGTCAGTCAGATCATGCCACCAATGTTGGCTCCGTCTTCCATTTTAATTTGCGCAATAATTGGATCCGCCTTCAGTTAAATTAACCAGAGCTCTGATACCAGTCTGTTGGAAAAAGTCGGTGTGTGATACAGCGAAAATTGCCCAACATTTTTCCCTTGTTGCGCTATAAAAATGGGATAAATAAATAGCTCAAAAATAAATGGAGTTGACACCAAAATTTTACGTGAAAAAAACCCCTTAAAAATAAAAGGATAAAAAACCACGGGACCGTTGCGATACCAAAATATCCACTAAAGAGAGATTACAAATAGCGTCCCTAGAATGTGCTAGGGGATTACAATCATCAGGATAACTCTCACTAATTTTTTTTTCTAACGGAATAAAATTATACCCATAAAGTATACCCCTCAATACCCCAAACTGGATATTTTTTTTCTAACTCTTCTGGTGCTGTTTTTGTGTTTGATGTGTTGTGTAAATTTTGCTGTAGCTTGATCCTATTTATAGACGACAGAGGATGCTGCTGGAGAGAAAATTTCCACCGCCCTTTTGCTGTTGTCGCCTTTGCTCGAATACTCTCGCGTGTTTTCCCAAATGCAATCCTTCAAATTGCGTTCCATTTCTTCTGCTTTTAGTGCGCAATTGTTCCTTTATTTTCAACAAACTTCCTAAATTATCTTGAAAGCATTTGAAAAAAGGTGTGTAATTTGCTTGTGGGCCCCACAGAGGGAAACCCACTAGCAAAAGCAAAAGACGCACTAGCACAACCCTCCTCGAAAGGGCGTAGGAATCTTTGTGACAGTTCGAGACCAAACCACATCAAACCCTTGCTCACAAGGGGGAGAGTCAACTGAGGAGGCTAGGGATACAACCGCTCCGGTGAACTTCCGGCTAGAATCTCCGATAAAGTTGGCCTAAGAGGGAAAAATTATTTCAGACCAAAATTCGAGCTGTTTCCAAAAGGAAGGTGGCGAGGATAACAGAAAGGGGAGTTGTTAATAGGGGAAAGACAATATCACACTCGAAAAGAATGACAAGGAAAATCCGGTGGATTTTATTGCCTTATATTCTTCCCATGAAATTAGAGATATGGTATTAATACCATTTTCAGAAGATTACATAGACACGTCAGAGTAGCGCAGATTTGGGATGGACATTTCTAACAGGGTAGGTTGGGGTTCGGGCTCGGATATGAAAGAAGAGCTACAAGGCCTAGAGGCCAAATGAAGACATGGACCAGATTAAACAAGCGCAGAGCTCCATCATACGAGAGAATTGTCATTGGCTCAGATGATGGCACAAAGAGGGGGTTACAGGACCCTTTTCTACCTGATCTTAAGAAGTAGAGAAACTCGTCACCGGAAAAGAATGTTTTTCCATCTCAACCAATCAGCATCGTGCCTTTGACGGCGTCCCTCAAGAAAGGAGGACGCTACCACTAATAAATGACCCTCTGCTGGAACTGTTAAGGGCTTGGGAACCCTTGAATAGTTCGGGCCCTCAAGGTGGCCCTTAACAGAGAAAGACCATCGTACACTTTGTTGTCTCGTCTTCCAGTACGACCCTCAGGTTGATGTAGCCTTTTGGGTAAATCGTTCCGCCACTGAAGCCCACAAGTGATGTCTTAAACGGTTTGAGATTCTCATCCTCGAAGCCCATCTTCTCGAAGGCGGTGCAGTAGAGAACATCTGCTGATGACCCGTTATTTACTAGGATTCTTTTCATATCGAAGTCTCCGAAGTAGAAGGTGAGGACAACGGCATCATCGTGAGGGAAGGCTATTCCCGTTCCATCATCAACCTGAAACCCCATCTCGGGCTTATCTTGTCCTCATTTACATTTGTGCTTAGGCCCGTCGGTTATCCCAAGTTCAGCGATAGCCACGGCACAGAGGTTAACCGAGATCGTCCCTCCAAAGATCATATTGATCCTTGACCATTGCTTTTGGTTTCCTTCTCGTCTTGGCGAGATCCTGATCCTTTCCCAAGGTCTTTGTGGGGATCGGTTTTGGGCTAGATCCCGGTCCGCAATAAAAAATTTTAGGGCACCCTTCCTTATCAATTCTTCGATCGCATCCCGTAGATGACGGCATTCTTCCATGTCATGATCGTGATCCTTGTGGTACAAACAATACTTAGTCGTATCACGATTGTTCCCTCAGAACCTCTGTTTCTCCAGATGCTTTTGTAATAGGTTCTCTTCTCACGCTATCATAAGTATTTCTACCCGTGAAGCATTCAGGGGCATTGGCCTAGAGTAAGCCGAACCCTTCTCAGACTTGCTTTCGTTTTTCTTAGGGTCTCGAGAGCTCCGCTTGTCGTTCTTGGCTTCTCCTAGCCGGGAGTTGACGCTGTCACGGGGCTCGCATCCGAGCTTCGGAGGTGCAATCCCCTGAATCGGTTTGCCATCACCGTTTTCATTGTGACATGTTGATTCAGCTTGGCCAAGAGGTTGGCATAGGTTCACGGAACCTTTCTGCTTAAGTCATAAGTTAGGTTCTCTTGGTCAATCCCTAGATGAGAGCTTAATAGATGTCCACCTCCTAAGCATGTCCGACGTAAACCACCTCCGAGTTGAACCTTTGGATGTAGGCCCTCAAACTCTCCCCTTACTTCTACTTCACTTTGTAGAGCTGTTCTACCGTTAACTGAAATCGTCGGCTATTAATGTACTACGAGGTGAATGCCTTGACTAATTCCTTAAGCTCTGAACCTCCTTCCTCTTCTCCGGAACCCAGTGTCGATTAGTTATCATCTTGGAGTTCAAGAGGGTTCTCAAATCTTTGGGGGTTTCTCTTGAACGAGTTCTGCTTGACTCTCCTTATCCTTCTGGGGGAACCCGCCTCCGTTTCAGCTGATGACATAGATCTCCCGGGGGAGGGGGGGTTGTTGGAAATCGGCTGGCACTTGGTTCTCCAGGATTTGCTGAACACTAGGTTATACCCCTGTAACGGACAACGGGGATAGCCTTTGGTTCAACGAATCAGTTAGGGTCCTTAGTATGATAGCCGTTTTGGCTCTCTATCTGAGCTTGCTAAGCTATGAACATCTCCGTAGTCACCAGTCCGGGGGCTACTTGCAGGCCTTGAACTTCTTCCTCGAGTATGGCTTGGGCAGTCGTTGTCCTAAGTCGTGGAGGATTGGGTGGAGCATCACTTTGCGTCTCTTCCCCTTGCGGTTGGGTGTTTTCGTTTTTTCGAGGCATCTTGAACTTGGGCCCCACCGTGGGCGCCAAAAATGTTGGAGTCGTAAGTTCTATGCGGGTAGGGACCTCGGGTTTGTGAGCCCGAACGTTTATGTGGTGGCAGTCAGTTTGTGGATTCAGGTCCTGCTCGATATCCGACACCTAAAATCACACGACAGACCAGTTAGACGGACCCAAGGTGGTTACCCCAAGACTAGATGTGATGCTTAAGTCAATAACGGTTTAGGATTTCGTTAAATGACTACAGAGTGCGGTGGGGTTCAAGAACAGTTACCTTTTTTTGATATTGGGATATGTATTTATAATATAATAAATAGAAATGTCCTATAATTGGCATAGTCCCATGGACGGGACATTTTTCCATTCACCTAATGCCATTTGTCCATTTCCTATAAGTTTGCCACAATGACTAGTTTGTAACCTGTATGCTGCACGAGATTTTTTAAGCTGTATAGAACAATATTTTCGGAGTTGCTGCATATTATTTCAGTAAATGTCCAAAAAAAAAAGGGAGGAAAATCCATGACTTCACTTAATGCAGTTGCATACTGTTGGAAAACATAAAAAAGCGAAATGAACCATTAGTTCAAGTAATTGATCCTAATAGCATTTCCTTTGTCTTCTATTCGGATAAGGCGAAAGTAAGAATATTTGTTTGGCTTAGTACTTGTTGAGATGGTGTCACAACCATAGTTCATACATCATCATAACAAACAATTAGTTATACCAAATGTAGCTCATAGCTGTTTTTATTCCATGGAAGGTCTGTGAAAGTAAAATTCAGTGTCGGTCCATTCGGCAGTTGATGAACCTGAAAGAAAGAGCAGTTACATAAACGAAAAAGACAATGATAAAGTTGGACTACAGCTAGAAACTATTAGCTAGATGATGAAACAGTTAAATCTAGCCAGATGCACACCTCTCATGAAATCAAAAAAGCCATACATCAGAAATTGGGCAATATCCACCTTATTTGCAAAAGGGTGAACTCCAATCGATCTCTTCTATAATAAAAGCTTAACTCTATTACAAGCACTTAGTTTGTTCATTCATGATACCAGTGCAGAACCATCATATCTTAACTAATTTATAATGCATTCGTGCAAATTCAGCATCTGATATGTCCTTGAGAATTTGCGTAAGCTTGTAGACATCCTTCTCCCTCATTACGACAACAAATTTTCATCAATCAAGGATTTCATTGAATGGGAGGTTGTAATAGTCAGACAATACCACTGCAGAACAAGTTAATACAGTCAAGAATTTCAAGACAATAAAAGAAAAAAAAAAAACATTCAAGCTCACGGCAAGCTTAAGTTGCATAATAGAGAAGTAATTTCGCAATGCTGAAAATTTAATTTTGCTATAGAAGGGACAATGAGAAAATGAAGTGATGAAAGGTTATTTTCCTACAATGATGAAACGACAGCTTGAGCATGAAGAACTCATACCAGGAACACAGCCATATTGTATGAAATTTGCTATACGAACACTATTAACTTGAGAACCACCAGGACATAGGTAGAATTTTGTCCGGTAGAATCTTTTCTAATACACGAGATTGAGGTCATAGAATCTTTTCTATGAACCTACTTATTCTATTGTTTGAGATATCAAGCTCCGTGTCGTTCTCTCAGACCCGTGCTAAAATAACCCGGATTTTTAAATTGCGATGTCCAGCCCAAAATCCAACATTTGTTCTGCAAAACATGTTCACTTGTTAGCTAAGAAAACATAACCTGGTTTTAGAGGATACAGTATGAACTCAGTTGAGCACTCGAGGCTTAAAAGTACACATTAGAGACTTACAGGTCAGCTTCATCGAGGTTCATCTAGTTAACAAGAAAAATAGTTTTTCTGCCAACCAACAAAAAACCGAAAGCTATACGATAAGGTGAACTTGTTTGGCTGGAAAAGCAGGTAAAATTTTAACAATCACACTGAGCATTAATCTATAACTCCTTAGCAAGATACAACATTGTTAAACGATACAGCTACTTAATTCTATATGAAGCAAAACAAGATAGGAGGTTGTCCAATGCGAATAGATGTTTCAGTTACACATACCAACATCATAAAGGAAGACAAATAAAGAATAAAGATACAGCTACAACACATAAAAGAAAGCAAAAAGACTTCGTTGGCTCTCCTGCGTTACCGCTTTTCAGCTCTCCAACGCTCATCATGATAGGGCTGTGTTATGGCGGTAGACTATGTTATTGATTTCACGTTGAATCGCTGACAAAGAACACGATATGAAAGACTACTACGCAAAGGTTAATTATCCATCAGTTCATTAAGCGAACACCATAGAGTTCCATAAGCAACGTACTAGACCATGAAGATTTGTGGAACTGCAAAGTATTATTGATAAATTGACAACCATGGATATGAACTATTTGAATTCCGTGACCCAGCACAGTGGTTTCAGTAAACAATCATAAAATGCTACCTTTCTGATTTCTTCATATCTTCCTTGTACTGGCTGCTTGTTTCGTAGTCCGAGCTTCTGAATACTCTGCTGTGACCCGGCGCCTTTTTTTTTTTTTTTTTTTTTGAAACAGTTCTTTAACTGACAGGTTCCCTTTCAGTGCCCGAACTACTTGTATTGCGAATCCATGTATGGAAATGGTTATTGGATATGCATGTGAAATTGTGAATGATAGCATCTAGACTGAAGGTTTGGCAGGCGCATTCATAACTATTTACTTTGAGGGGTCAATACGCAAATCGATTTGATCAAATTGAGATTCCAAAACCCGATATAAGGAGGTGGCCTTCAACGGATATTCCTCACAAGCTCCACCAATTGACACCTCCAAAACCAAACAATCATTTCTATTTGATATGGACCTGGAAGAATAACCACACAGCGCATAACCGAGAAAACAAAGAAAATGAGGGCACAGGAGGGGGATGACGGAAATTGAAGATGACGGAATCGTGAAAGTGAAGTTGATGAGGGCAAGAGAACGAGTTCGAGGAAGCGAAGAGGCAAGGGACGAGATGAGGAGGAGTTTGCTGGAATTAAATGAATGCATAAAAACGGCATGGGAAATAAATAAGAATCGGTGAGCTCATTGATTTTCAGACTTTAATCCTATTTAATTCTTTCAAGGTGTATAACGTTAAGAATGATCCTTAGTAACCGAAAAAGAAGTAATAAAGCACATGAAGTTAGGGTTGAAAGTAGTCATTAGGTTGATCAATTAATAGGTTAATTAGGGGAAAAAAATTGAATAAATTAACAAAACATCAAAATATCCAAAATATGTTTAATGACATTCCATGAAAAATACATATCATACAATATATGCAAGGTTTGTGGATTTAATATATAGATATTGATGTTGGGCTTTTTTTATGGGCCTTACTCTTTGATGTATGAGATTTTTTTCCCCCGCTTACAGATGAAGAGAGCATAAAAAAGACCGATTTATGTAAGATATATTACACAAATAGAAAGTTCAGTTTTGGTCCAAAAGTATTCGAGTCCTGATATGTTGTTCATGTTCGTATATTTGTATTCAATCCTGCCAAACGAGCCCTTTAATCCTGTCATAACCATACATCTCTTTTATTCGTATTAACCAAGGGGCAATGCCAAGGTGTTTTCTATTCCTAACTTTCTCCATCACTCATGCAAAGAGTGCTTCTACCAAATTTTTCTGATAGTGAGTTTCAGGTGAGGCAACTTTCAAGTTTATAAAACTCTGTAATGTGACAGGAGTATATATATAGAATCAAGGAAGGAAGAGTGATCGAAGCGATGGGTCTCATGTACGAGAACTATATCAAGCCACGAAGGATACATGATCGAAAGAATGGAGGATTCCAACGCTACTACTCCAGAGGTGATGGTTTGATTCCGATGTATTGCCGAGTTCTGTTAAGTATACTAGTATTATTCATTGGTTTGATACTTTACCTTTGCCTTCTATGTTGGACACAAACACACAAACACAAATAAAACGACTCTATCAAAAATCTCAACTAATAATAATAGATCTATTATATTATTTGTATTTCAACAACTAGATACAAGAAAAGAGAGTACATGCAGGTATAGAGCCAGCGTCTACTGCAAAAGATCCAGAGAACTTCGGAACAAGTGTACTGATCAATTAAACACAAAAGGATACTCAGGCTACCGATCAGCTATATGAATAATTCAACAGATTCATTTCTTCGATCCAAAAGTTGTGATTCTCAATACAAATACAAGTACATGAAATATGTCAGGGAAGTAAGATGTAATACACACAACAGCATCTGTTATCAAGGAAGAAAAAGGCGCCGGATAGCTTTGTTCAGGTGGAATAAGTAGTAGCCAGCTCGATATTGAAAGCAATATTTGGACCATATAAGATTCTGCATTCTATCCGTACCTGTGGCAAACCCATTTTCATATCCTTGTCAATAATCACGATTGTATTCTCCGTCTCAGTCTCACAGATACAGCATCCACTATGGTCTCTTTCTTTGCTACTGCTCCATGTGGATCCCTATCATCACATTCCCCAACCGTGCTCCAATCTCATCGCATCCTGATCTCTTCCCCCTTTTCTCAGCTTCTTACCTTACCATGCATCTTATTTATACCTGCAAAACAGCACTCTTACATTTAGAATAGTACAGATGGCGAATGCAAGAGCCATGAGACATGAGATCTGGGGCATATGAATACATCTAGGGCACAAACCAAGAGAGATGAGCCATGAGATGAAGTAACGACTTTGGGCAGGAATTATAGGGACTCACATATGCAACCATAATTATCATACCGTGAACTGTTGCATCACATAGATGATACTAATCCCTTGCCATTGAAATGCATCCAAAGAAAGATGATTGGCTGCAGTATTAACATTTAACAACATCAACAGTGCTAATGTGCATATATCTTAAGGTTTTTCTTGGATAACAGACCTAACATTTGAGTTAGAAAGACCCGAACATACATGCCAATACTTTCAAAAGGTTTATGGCTTTATGCTTAAAGCCTTAACCTGCTCAAATATATTTTCCCTGAAAAATAACCACAGTAGTTCGAATTCACAGCAATGACTCTAAGTTCTGAGATTGAACAATATATCAGTAAATATTTGTTTAGGCTATCGGCAGATAATGAAATCAGCTTCTACATTATCATTTTATCATTAAAACAACAAATCAGACGTTGCTTGGCCAGCTAGTGCAGAACGTTACATATGATTTGTAAGCTAACCAAATCATGCACACACACTTTTTCACAAAGCAGGAAAACAATAGTTCAAACAGACATCACAAGCCAGAGATATAGTAGCAGTAGAAAGTAGGAACATACAAGAGCATCAAGCATCTTCACCCTCCTTTGCACCAAACGGATCGTGGTTAGGAGCAACATCTTGCCCAATGGTGCGTTGCACTAGCCTCTGCAAGTCAGCCATAACCTTGGCCTCACGTTTCGACTTCTCTTCATAGTTGAACATAGCCAACGCCCTCTTATCCTCAGCACTGTAAACCTGGTTTTCCTTCCTAATACGAATAGCATTCATTCTCTGATGCCTGCTGCCACTCATCACATACCCAAGAGTCTCAAACTTCTGAATTTCCTCAGCCGAAAGACCCACTTCACCTCTACGAGGAATACGCTTCCCTTGCTGAACATACTGAGCAATAGCATCACCCTCACCAGGCCTGAGAGCACCACCATAGCTAATATGTCCGTCAGCCTTTGGCAAAGGCATAGGCCCGACAGGCGGTTCATTAATAAGAGCATTTTTCTTCTGGAAATCAATCATCTCCTTCATAGCCTCGGAGTTGATATCACTAACCTTCGCCCCATCCACCTTATCCTTGGCTGCATCATCTTCCTCAGACCCACTAGCTTTCCCACTTTTATCCTCACTCACACTAACAGATTCCGATCGCCTCTTGCTCCTGCTTCTTCTGGAGCGTGAAGAAGACGAATGCCTCTTCTTCTTCTTAGAAGACCTATCCTGATCAGATTCATCAGTCTCACTCTTGCTGTCATCGCTTTCCTCATCCCTCCTCTTCTTCCTGCTACTCCTCTTCCTCTTACTATTCCTACTCCCCTTGCTCCGTCTGCTTCTCCTCTCTGATCTCTTCCTTCTCCTCTTCTTCCTACCCTCTTCCTCATCCTCACTATGACCACCATCACTCCCTTCCTCCTCACTCTCACTCCCCGAAAACCTCCCGCTCCTGCCCTTCGACCCCGAGCTCTTCTTCTTCCTCCTCTTCTCATCAGAATCATCCGAATCGGCTTCTTCTTCAGATTCACTATCCACTTCCCTTCTCCTTCCCTTCGACCTCAACCCCCTCCTCTTCCTTCTCCCCCTCCTATCATCATCTGAATCATCCTCGGACTCAGATTCAGAATCCTCCTCAAAATCAGACTCACTCTCCACCTTCTTGCTCTTCCCCTTCGACCTCGAAACCTTCCTCTTCCTCCTAGAAACATCCGATTCGGACTCCGATAAAGTTCCAAAATCCCCTTTCTCCTGCTTCCCAATCTCCTTCTCCTTCTCCTCCTCAGAAACATCCTCTTTCTCGTCCTCTTCCTCCTCCTCCTCCTCGCCTTCCCCGTCCCTCCTTGGCGGACTCGGCGTCACCGTCCAAATACAACTCGCCAACGTCTTCCTCATCTTCTGCCTCTTGAGCCGCCTCCTCTCCTCAAAACTCACCCCTCTCATCTCCTCCTCCTCATCCTCCTCCCATCCATTATCCTCCCTCCTCCCATTCTCATACCTCGAATTTCGATTCAGATACGATGATCCCTTTCCTCTTCCGTTCTCGTACCGCCTCGAAAGGATGGCGGGGAAATTAGGGTTTGGGGAAATTGATCGGAGAGGTCGGTGGCGGGAGATGGTGCTCGTGGGAGAGTAGCGGGCGTATGAGGGGCTGCGGCTCCGGCGACGGGCGGCGGGGGATGGTGTTCGGCGGCGGCGGTCGTCGGGGGTTTCGATGCGAGATGAGAGACGAGCCATTTTGGGGGTGAATTTTTAGGGAGAGTGGTTGGTTGGTTGACGAGGTCGATTTGGGGGATTTGTAGCATAGTCGACTAGTCGTGCTTTTAACGTGATGATAAAGTATTGACTTCACCCATGTTTGTAAATCATCCTCGAAAACCAATCTGGATCAAATATCGGACGAACCGGACAGTATCTGAAAGGATATCGATCTAAATTGATTTAGGACGAAAATTTTCTTTTTAAATAACGAAATATTATTACGACACGAGATTTTTTCAAATATCCCGGATCAACTGTAATTGATTGGACCAAAGATGATTTGGGTTCAAGTAAAATTAGTTCTTATGCCTTGTTTAATGTCGATCCATATATTGCATTGATTTTTCGCTCTTGTAGCTGAGTAGGATTGTTACTTGTGGATTTACTTGTTTTTTGTTCTACTAGACTACTAATCATTTATTTTCCGGGAAAAAATAGCATTTAAATCCCTGAATTTTAGATATTTTGTATTTTTTCTTTCTCAATTTTATAAATAAGTATTTAATCTTCCTAAATTTTAAAAACATCTTGATTTTTGGCACATAATCCTCGTAGGGGGGCATGTGCCATTTTCAAAATTAAACGAGACAAAGTATAAAAGATCGAAAGTTTAGGGATTAAATGCAAAAGGTCCAATAAAATATGTTTTATTTAGTCTCTTATTATTGAGAAATTGATTGTAAAACGTATTTCTTTATACTTCGGATATTCCATAAGGTGGATCTAATTTGTTCAAACAACGCTCATGGGAGATTACACGTCAGCAGGATCTTGATTCCTACTAAGCCTAGTTCGCAAACGAAACCTAAAATAGAAGATCCAACAAACAAACAGGGATTCCCTTTAGCTAACGCGCCTATCACTATTTGAACTTTGTTAGTATTCTTTTTGTAACTTAAACGTTTTTAAATTTGTGAAAGAATTGATGGGTGGTGGGATTTCAATTGTCTTTGACTTAAACTTAATCGGTATTTATATTAATGAAACAAGGAATATCGGATTTTCTGTCCCAAGAAATCGGATATCGGTACCGAAAAATTGGGACGGGACGGGAATACAAATTTTGAAATACTGGAAAGTTGGGACGGGACGGGATATAATTCAGTACCGGACCATTCCGTCTCATGCACACCCCTAACGTGTATAAAAGGGTCACCACTACTGAGGATCTCCTTCCTAATCTTAGATAGGTCGTCTGAGGGTTCGTCGCGGTTCATTGTTGTGCTTACACACCAGGCTATCCTTCTCTTAAAGCGCCGCAGGACCGCCTACCACTAGTCTTCGGTCGGAGAGGTTTATTGCACAAAAACATCGGGACGCAGGCACCCAAAGAGGGAAGCCCAACGAATGTCAGATGTAAAGCCCCACACCTCATTAAGATCATATTGGCATACTCATAGGGTAGATTATGTTTGTTTTGGGGATTAAATGAAAAGGATATGACTAATAGTCCCCTTCTACCCTTTATCTCAGGTTTGTTTTGCTTTTTTTGCAATTTAAGAGGATGGGACAATTACTCTCGTCTATCTAACTTAATCTCCCATTTAGGAGACTAATTAGGATGGTGCCACTAATAATCCCATCATTATTCCATTATGTTAAAAAGACAAAATTGTCCAAGGGTTATTATAACATCACATATAAATACACATCACCATATTTTCCTTCACCTTGTCACTTCCCTACAGCTGTTCATTCATCACAAGCGGAGTCTCCTCTTTTGTTTTGTTTTCTTTCCATTGTTTACTCCATTGGTAATTTTTTTTTAGATAATTGCATTACGTGAGATCAGATCCATCCAAGATCAAAAGATCCACTGGATCATAAGAACAAAAGCAAATAACTACAAAACCAATATATCGAGCTAGCATCAAGGCTCAGCCAAGACAATCCCCTAGCATAACAACTCAAACCCAACTCCTATCAGCAAAACAGTCGGTCTCAACACCTTGGATCGAACTAGTCCTCCTGTAACACAATCCCACAGCAGTTAGTTGAAGATAGACTAGTAGCTTATATCTATCGTCCTTGGTGACGACCTTGACCGCTTCTTTGCGTCAACTCGAAAGAACACACCCAACAAACCAATGTTCCAAACAACCCGAAATGAAATCATCCCAAACTCTCTTCTAATTGTTGGCAAGCTTTTTCGATCTTCAATTATCTAATAAACAAGAAGTTCATTCGCTAGCACCATACTCCTCTGGTAGAATGAAATAGCATTTCTTTTTTACTTTCTTAATGGAATGTCTTGGATGCAAGTCATAATCAAACTTCCAAATGAGATTAATAGATCTTTTTAAGTTTATATTGGATAAAATGATCCCTCTCCAGCCCACTTGGAGACAACATGCTTGTTCTTCCCTTCTTATTCCCATCCAAGATGATTACCTTGTTTGTATTCTTGTTGTCATCAGTTGTCCTGGAATTCTCTTCAATGCCATATCACGAAGTCCATCTATGGGCTTTTTGGGTTGCATTTTTTTCCTGAGCCACACTACATTTCACCTCCATTTGATCCAACTTCAATGATTCCTTATTCTCTTTTCCTTCGGACCTATAAATTTATTAGCTTGGACAATTTTCTTGGACCCAGCCTTCCTGATGGCCTCCTTGCTCCCACGATTCAAATCTTCCCTAAGTTTGCTTTTACACCTTAAGCCCATACGTGCGCGCGCGATATCATCAGACTTAACCAAATCCATCTTAGTCGTCAAAACTTCAAAGTAGGCTTGCTTTAATGTGTGTTTTTTTTTTTTCCCTATGCATGTTGAAAAAGTGTGTTTCAAATCCGTGTTCCTCTCCGCGTAACTTGTCTGTGGCTTCCGCGTGTTGCGTCCGCGTTGTTCTTGATGCTATATAAGAAGAAGAGATGCAACGAGGTAGAAAAAGTCCGTGTTGTTCTTGGTGCTATATAAGAAGAAGAGATGCAACGAGGTAGAAGAAAAAGTGAGATGCAGAGGGCAGGAGAGAAAGAAGAGACAAAGAGAAAGGAGAGGCAAAGAGAAAGGAGAAGCAGAGAGGCGGACAAGCAAAGAGGATAAGGAGAAAGTGATTTCCATTGAGTTCACATATACACACATAAAAATATATTGAGGGTTTAAGGGATCTATTTTAGAGATTATTATCTCTATCCCTTATTGTGAGGTTATCAATGTTTTGAGTATAGCTCCTTTTGTATTTTCTCATTTGATTAGTGGATTCTTCGTCGTCGGCGACCGTCCGTGGTTTTTCCTACAAGGCTTTCCACATAAAAATATTTGTCTCATTAATTTTGCTAACTTGTTATTGTTTATGCTTATAATTATTCGACCCGTTCGTAACAAACTGGTATCAGAGCTTGAAACGTTTTAATCCTTATTTCCTATACCGTGTTCGCCCACGTAGGTTTAGGAACGAATGTTGTTAAGGTTGGGATTTAAGTTATATTTTTACGGGTCCGTTTTTTTCTTTTTCACAAAAAATTAATTTTTCTCTCCAATGAACAATGCTGGAACAGTGTTATGAACAGTGTATGGACATAGGTACTGTTTATACAGTGTTTCGGTGAACAGTATTTCGACAGAAATAATGATTTGTCATGGTATGCCATGACATGATGTGAGCAGTTGGATCCCTGATGTACGCCATGGTATGCACTCGACCCGATTTGTCACAAGCTGTATCAATAGCTAGTCGTTATATGAGTAGACCTGATAGAGGTCACTAGCAGGCTGTGAAGTGGATCCTTAGGTATCTCAAGAGTTCATCGGGATTGAGCCTCGTCTACGATGCAAGACGGGGTGGAGCGAGCAACAATGTTGAAGGGTTCTCAATTCAAACTATGCTGGAGATTTAAATCGTCGGAGGTCACTTACAGGGTATGTATTCACTTTCTGTGGTGGATCAGTTTTTTGGAAGGCAATTTTGTAGGATACTGTGGCATTGAGCACTACAAAAATAGAGTTCATGGTTGTTGCGTCAGCTGTGAAGGAAGCGATTTGGTTGAGGAATTTGACTTCAAATTTGGGTCTGAAGCAAAACATAACTGTGGTTCACTGTGACAATTCATCAGCCATTCATTTGACCCGTGACCAGATGCATTATGAGAGGAATTAATGTCAAATCGTCTTGGCCTTTCAACTCATGTCGTCCACTGCAAACAATCGTCGAAAAGAACACCATCTTCTTTTGATTGGTGACCACTCTCTCTTTTCTTTTCTTTAATTGCGGGCATAACCTCATCATGTTTCAACCTCGACTGACGATCAAATTCCAACTCTAGGAAAAGGACGGCAGCAGGCAACAGATGCGACGATTAGTTGATGGATGGAGTGAAAAGGATACCAGCCTCGAGGAAAGAATCAACAACCTGTGCCTTCTCCATTGTATTACTGTTGTAATCAAGATCAAACCCCTTGAATTCCTTCCGTCGATCAGCCTCATGGTTCACCCAAACATTCCATTTCTTCCCAACTCCAAATACATTGGTTCTTTTCGAAAGAACCCTAATTCTTTACCCCAATAAAAGGAATTATTCATACATAGCGCATTCTTTGCACCAGTCTTTAATCAAAATTCAACGAAAGCATTACCTTTGGGATGACCAGAATAGCAGGTTGGAATGGTTATCCTGTTGATATCCCCTAACCAGAATAGCATTATCTTTTTCTATTATCCATGACGATCACAGTGGCAGTGCGTTGCTTGAAATCGCCTTGAATCTAGCATCTCCTCTGTATCTCTTCCAAACAAAATTCTTCTTCTACTCTCTATTTTTATTTTATTTCTCTCTCTATTTTTTTCTCTCTTACTCCATTGGGACTTATTCTTGCATGCATGCTTAAGGTTCAGATTTTGATACTCAAATGCTATGATGTTATTGTTTGATTGTAATTTTTTGATCAAAGGTTGTTTGCGTTTTTATTTATGGCTTTTTCATTTTTTTTAATATATGATATTAGATACTCAATTTAATTTATGTTCTTCTTGCATGAAGATTTTTCTATTGGAGGTTGGGATTTGTATATGTTATTCGGAATTACTTAGTTTATCTATATTCTTGTTTATGTGCAGGTGTAATGAGGATTTCACGACATAAGTCTATTAAGCGTTTTTTTGTGTTAAAAAGTTTTAATTGTAGGCTTATTGTATGATATCGGTGATGAGAAAACATTATTAATCAAAAATATTATTGAGAGGGGTTTAAAGATTTAAGACGCAAATACTTAATTTAACTAGACTTTGCAAGGAAGGCGATAGAGATTGCGTAAACCAGTTACGCAGGGATATCCGCACTTTTGGAATTTTATGTGAAATGGTTCGTAATGTTGGGCTTAATGATTCAAAGTATGTGAGCTTGGAGGAGAAAGTTTACATGTTTTTGAATGTACTAGCACACCATTACAAAATTAAGGAGATCAAGTTCAAGTTTATAAGGTCTAGTCATACGGTGAGTAAATATTTTAATGACGTGTTGAATGTCGTTCTACGAATTCATGGCATGTCATTCAAGAAACCGGAACCTATTAGACAAGATTGCACTGATTACAAGTATAGATGGTTCACGGTAAGTTATCTAGTTTGATTTTTTTTTAATTACTATTAACCTGTTCTTTTACTAGTATCTACTTGCATAAAAGCCACTCTTCAATGACTTTTTTTTTCCGGAATTGTCTAGGAGCACTAGATGGGACTTATTTATCAATGCATGTGCCGAAATTAGATAAACCAAGATATACATCAAGAAAAAAAAGTCATTGCAAACAATGTATTAGGGTAGGGGTGTGATCATATGACATGAAGCTTATTTATATACTACCTGGGTGGGAAGGGTCCGAAGCTGACTTTTGGGTTCTTCGTGATACATTATCTCGACCAAATGGCTAACGTGTTCGAGACGGTAATTCCCAATTTTTGAAAATAATAGCATTATAATTCATTTGATGAAATTAGAAATTTAAAAGCTTAATAGTTGTTACGAACGGGTCTGTTAATTATAAACACAAGCAATAACAAGTGCGCAAAATAAATGAGACAAAGATTTTTACGTGGAAACCCTTACGGGAAAACCATGGACGGTTGCCGACGATGAAGAATCCACTAGTCAAATGAGAAAATAAAAAGGAGCTACACTCAAAACATCAAGAATCTCACAATAAGGGATAGAGATAATAATCTCTAAAACAAATCACTTAAACCCTCAATATATTTTTATGTGTGTATATGTGATTCAAAACGTGGAATCACTTCTCTCCCACTTCTCTTCCTCTCTGCCTCATCTCTACACCTCTTCTTCTCCTTCCTTATCTCCTTTCCCCCTGCGTCTCACTTCTTCTTCTACCTCGCTGCATCTCCTCTTCTTGTATAGCACCAAGAACAACGCGGACACAGCACACAAAAGTCACGGACAAGCTACGCGGAGAGGAACGCGGATTTGAGGCACACGTTTTCAACGATAGTTATTTTTTGCAATAGGTTTCTACTACTTAATTGACATGGGTTATACAAATGGGAATGGTTTCTTAGCTCCGTTTAGAGGACAAAGATATCATTTATCATTATTTCACGATAGGTCATCTCCCATAACCCCTGAGGAGATTTTTAAATTTCAAGCATTCCTCAACTCGCAATGTCATAGAGAGGTTCTTTGCCTTGCTGACGATGAGATGGACGACCCTAAGGGGTCCATCATTTTATCCAGTGAAAACATAAGGACTCATTATAACTGCGTGCTGCTTGCTTCATAATTTATTCGAAATAAGATGAGTTTAGCTCCTTTATAGGTTAATGGTGAAATCAACTTCGAGGCACCAATAAAAGATGGATATTTCACTGATTCTATTGAACCATTTGATGAGTGGTTTTTTTAACTCGTGGGTGCAAGCAGATGGACAATGATATTGTTATTAATTTTCATGTTTTAAATATTGGCTTTTATTGTAATCACTTGTTTTATTGATGGTATCATGATTTATATGAAAAACAACATATCATCCATCTATGCATTTTTTCCAATTGTAATTGAATGTGCAGCATGGAACAAGGAACCTCTACTTGAAAGAAAAGTGAACTTGACAAGGGAGAAAGGAGAATGTGGAGCACCATGGAAGATAATGCTCCTTTATTGTCTTTACTGAAATGATATCCGCGGGTGGAAATATGAAAATGGATCTTACAAGGTTGGTTATACTACTGTGCTTGAAAAAATTTTGATGTTCTCCCTCACTACTACAGGTCTTAAACCAATCCTCATATCCTCATATTGAATAAAAAATCAAAGCCTGAAAAAAGATCTATCACAGCTTATGGTGTAAACACTAGTGGTATATCATGGAACGAAATGTAGAAAATTTTAAGACATTCAATCAATTAAGATGTGGGATACATATTGCAAGGTATTATCAGTTTTTCATATATTAGATGCTTTGTTAAGAATTTCATATGATTAATTGATTTTATTCTATATAACTTGTTCTTGGGACCCAAGTGCCAAGAGCCTGAGTAATCGATCTTTTCCATTCTTTGATCAGTGGACATAAAATTTTTGGCAAGTGTAGTATAGAGCTACGGGCGAGATGGCTGAAGACACAGCAGATGTTGTTGAAGATCTAAATGAAGATTTTGAGAAGGAGACTGATCCTTATTTCATGGTGGGTATCGAAGGCACTGACGTTGATGTGGTCACACAAGTTGAAACACAGTGTCCGGATTCATCAAGTATGAAATCTTTTGCTACTACTATGTACGATGTAGTATATCGCGACTTAACGCAAGTATATGTGTCGTTTGCAAGTAATAAGATGAGTATATGAGTTATCGTCCCACGAAGACTTAGTTTTAATGATCAAAGTATTAATAGTGTATCTTGGGTTAAACAATTTAAATGTGATGGTTTTGTTATATAAATGTTAATGACGTAACTAAACTAAACTCACTAGGTCTAACACACCAATGACGTAAAGGATTTGGTTTTATCTATGTGATGAGAGGTAGGGTTATGATTTCGTTTTTCGATTGATCTAGTCACTACATCATGTATATAATCGTTCATAAATTATGGTTATAGATTGGATTTTCTAATTTGTAATCTAAATTCTCTCGAGCCCTAGACTACGTCCTACTAAATGTCGCCTTTAACATCTCTCGATGACAGGCTGTTGCGTGTTAGGAAGCATGAAGTTCGTGAATTTCCTAAACTAATCTCACACGTCATGCAAGCAATATCTCGCTCTCACGTTCAACGTGTAGGTATGTGGCTGGGTCTTGATTCGAAACTATCATCTCGAAATCAAAATATGTCACGGATCATATAACGGATGATCAAACCGCTAAAGCATTAGCCCCAACCACAAACCATAACCAAGAAATAATCAAAGACAAGATAAATGACTCAAGGTGACACAAATGCAAACATCTAATTACATCATAACCATAAGAAAAGGTTTAACTCATGATTCGATGGACAAGACAATTCATCAAGCACATGGCGTTCATGCAAATCATATCAATATAAACGATAAAACAAACGAGTAAAGAAACTCTAAACCGATCACAAGAGATGAAATCCACGTCGATCCGTCCGAGAACCTTGTCGTCGCTTGAATCGCCTTCAGATCGTAGCCCCTGCCTCTCTTCAGTCACCACCAAACCCTAATTATGTATATTGTGTGATATGATGATGGATGTCTTGATTTAGGGCCGAAAACATGGTATTTATAGGCATTGGAGACATGAGAAATCTCGTAATTCGCATCCGGGCATCGGGGTACAAAGCGTCGGGGCGCTTTGAAGGTGTTCTTAGTTTCGCAATTCTCTCGTCCTTTCTATTTTTGTCACGCTTTGTCCTTTGCTCATTCAGACTTCGTTTTCGACGTCTTTGATCATTCTTTCCCTCGTTTTTTACCTGTAAATTACATCAAGGCGTCAATGCTAGAAAATATAGCAAATCGGACTGAAATCAATAAGAATGTGCATGAAAGTACGTCAAAATAATCCATAAACACGTGATAAAATTAAGCGTGAATCGAGCTAAACAACTACATCAACCAGACAAAGAGTACAAAAGCGAGGTCAAGAAACAAAGGAACAAGTACATATGAGATGTTACTGAACATAAGGTTGATGAAGCAGACTTGGACGTGAGGTTGATGAAGCGGAAGTGCGAAAGAAAGTTATTAACAAATTGCATAAATCCCTTTATTGAGTATGGAGGAAAGACCAAGAGCTACATCACTTATCACCATAGATAACTCCAATAATCTTGATGACTTTGAAACAGAAGAATGGGTGGAGATGTTGCTAAACGGAGCATGGGTGTCGTGAGCCTCATCTAGGCTCTCCCCTTCACACAAATGGGTACCCCTTGGGGCCCCAACTGCATTTCTCACCAATATGCTTATAAGGTATGCCATTTCATACAAGAATTCCAATGTGATTTACATACACCACATGAACACTTTCCTCTTTACATTAGCTATTTTAAACATTGATTTCTCATTCATACAAAATCAGTTTTCAGAATTTTAGTGCACTATGATCATCTACTTAGAATGTAGTTTCCAACGAGTCTAAAATCGTCCCAAATCGATGATCGAAACTACCTCAAAATTATAATTAAACAGACCGTTTTTCAACAGTTTAGTCCTCTTGATGGTTAAGAATATTTTGTCGCTATGGATTGTACATGTGGTTGTTTTGATACTTTAGTATGTATGTTTAAATTGAGACTTGTTTGGATGGTTTCCTGGATTGCCTTACATTTGATGGGTCTTATATTTACTCAAATTTGTTGATCCCATAGGATAACTTCTTATGCGAAAACTATTGTAGCCTATATTAGTTATTTATATAACAAGGGTATTTATGTCATAGTTATTCTTGAGGGAACTAATTAATCCTTCTTAATTGATTACTTGGTGGAAACAAATAATATATTGAACTAATTAATCTTGTCCAGACCTTATCCTATTCGCAAAATAAACACAAGATTAAGTGGCTTAAATTGGACTAATAGTCCAAGGACTAATTATCCCAGGATTTATTATCCCACTTAATCTTATCACTAAAACAAACAAGCATAGCGGTGTAAAAACTAGGGGTTGGGCCGACCTGGCCCTGGGCTTTGTGGATCGTCATTGTAGATAAGGCCGGGCCAGCACGGCCCTAGAGCTTTTTGCCAGCTCAACACTGTCCCTAACCCTTATCCAAAGGGTCGAAGGGTCGGGCCTGACCAGCCCTAACCCGTCTATTCTCTATTTGAAAAATAGGACCACTGAGATAAACTAAAGAAATCGTTGATATTTTTTCAGAAACTATGAACGATTTTAAGAAACCGATGATGTTATTATGGATTACAAAGACGGTTTTAAAGGGAACAAAAAAATTGGTCTCATGTCATCCTTATCGTTAACTAATACTAAAAAATCGTTGATGATTTATGAAAAAAAGATGATGGAAACTTAGAATATGACAACGGTTTAAAATTGAGAGAAATCTATAGTTCAGGTCATTCTTATAACCGTTAACGACTTACAAAAAGGTCACCAGTTTTGTAATAAGGGTTTCTATGTTTTTGTAAACCCGTGGCCTCTTCTTCATAAACGGGGATGATATTGTATAAACTAGTGACAGTTATGAAAACCGTTATTAACGGTTTTTTAAATATTTTTTACGGAATAGCTATTTTTTCAAAAATTAAGATCAAAATACCTATACCAACAATCACAAAACGGCTCTTTTGAGGACTTTTTGGTCTATCATTTTTTTTAAGACTGTCTTTATAAAAGAACAATTGAAAAATCATGAAATCACAAAATCTTCTCATGCTCTACTTGATTTCCTTGCATTCAAACTCTTGAAACCATAAAGCTCTTCTGTTACTCTCATTCATAATGGCTCACTCATCCCAAAATGTACCATATAATGTCGACAATGATGATTTATTTCCTATGGATGACGACGTTAGCTTGCCATTCAATGCTCCCGAAATTGTCTCCCAAGGGACTTCTCAATCCGGAGAGGGACAATAAATGTTTTTTCCGTTGCTTCTTTAGCGAGGAAAGACTCGGACTGTTGGTTGTATCATGACAAGGTTATCCAAAGTGGGATGGCATCCGAAGCAAAGTGTAAAATATATGGTATGATTTTCCCGACCGTTAAAGGTACTTCATATTTGTTAAGACATGTAAATACCTGTCGATTGAATCAAGAAAATACCCTTACGGGACAAATTCAATTGAATAATACGGACAGTTTATGGACATATGATCAAGCCAAACAACGTGAAATGTTGGCCGAATTCATAGTCAATAACAAATTACCTTGAAATGGTACGGATAATCCTAAATTTACTAGATATTTTCAAAATACATTACAATCTATTTATCAAAGAAATCATAGAAACACCATTAGATTGGATGATTTAAAGCTTTATCTTGATGAAAGAAAACAATTGATACAAATATTTTTCGCTTATGATGAAAAAGTTTGTATCATCTCCGATGTTTGGACCACTATTTTTAAAGTTCTTTACTTATATAGGACCATTCATTGGATTCACGATTGGTTCTTACAAAACTGAATCATTGTTTATATATTATTTCTTTATCCTCATAAAAATTTGTTGTTAGTTTAAATGGAAATGACGGCTTTGGTGTCAGTTTGCTACTTTGGAGTCCCAAGTAATATGCAATAGTTCGTATGATGTTGATTTGAGATGAAATTCATTCTGTGTATCAAGAAACCGTGAACAATTAAGGAAAATCGTTCACGGTTGAATCATTCAAATGAGTCTAGAAAGCTATACATTTTGTGATCCAAAAACTGTTGGCGCCTCTCTAATAAGCGTCAACTTTTTTTCGTATATCATTAACAAATTTGGTTAACTGTTAATGATTTTGAGATTCTAGATTTTTCAGGTTTCTATACTCTTTCATATAAGTGGAACCATTGACGGTTTCCTTAAAACCATTTATAGTTTTGTGAATGCGTGAATATTTAATAAAAAGGTTTGGGCATTGAAGCCCGATCAAAAGGACTAGGCCAAGCTCCGCCCCAGTCCAAGGGCCAGCAGGCCTTGGCCTAGTCACAGTCGACTTGGCCGAGCCAGGCATAGGGCCTCAAAGGGCCAAGCCGTTATATGACACCACTAATGCTCACTAGTTATAGCAATTATTTTAAAATACCCAACAAACTTTTATCTTACATGTTACTACCAAAAAAAAAATATGCCACCTTTAAATGCCTCAATAAAATTTTGTTTACAATTTGGTACTCATTCTACTAAAATACGTACTTTATCCTCACTTTAACCCAACCATACCACTCTATAAACTAACCCAACCCACCCCCCAACCTAACCATTCCCGACCTAAACCCTCACCACCATCATCAGACCATCTTCCTCCCCCACTCAATTCCGCACCTCGAGCCACTCAACCAGTTTCAAACAAACCGTTGTAATTCATCAATTCAAACATCCCTAAACTTCCCCAAAGCGCTCTTTCATCAATTCCATCAAAAGCTCGTTAACCTAACACAACAATGACCCTCCTAAGCAAGCAGTCAAGTGGCGGAAAATAATGAGCAAACAACCCAAAGACAACAAGCACCAACATTAAAGGGAAGACAATGATGAAAACCATGAAGAAGGCGAGAACAGCTGAAGGAAAGAAGACAACAAAGACGACGAAGACAATGAAGGATTGAAATCCAACGCTTTTATAAACCTGGTGTGTGATTTCTTACTTTAGTAAGAAGATGGACGAATTAAGGGATGTGATGTCGGATGCGTGTCGCGCAAAGGTAAGCTTTACTCCTTTTTCACATTTTTTACACATGTCGAAGCTTATGATGTGTTGTGCATGGCTTAAAGAGATTCTAGATCGCATAACCCTAGACCCTGTGGGTTTTGGTTTGGGTGAACGGAATACATTTATTCCACTAACTGTGGAGCACATTTCGTTGATTGTTGGTTTGTCGATGGTTGGTGTGAATGTGAATGTGAAAAACAATCTCAAAAGTAAGACTTTTGAACAACTCTTTTATGCGACGGAGAAGATGGTGAGGAGAACAGAGTTGCGTGAATGATTGTTTCAGTTGGCCGCTGGGGAAGACGAGGATACAATCCGTGACTTTGCTAGGGTTTTCGTATAGTTTATTTGTAATTGTGTTCTATTTCCGAAGACAACCTTTTACACTCCATATTTCGTTTTCAATTATATTGACGATTTGAAAAAGATCAGAGATTATGCTTGGGGTAGGGCGGTTCATAGATATCGTGTTGACTGCATATACAAATATAAGGCGTTGGTATTTACAAATGCAGTGACCAAAGGGAAGAAACAGAAGGAGGATGGAATGATTCCGAAGATCCTTATGTCGAGGGATATTCCTTTGCTGTTTTGTTATGTAAATATTCTGTGAACTGTTTTGTTTTGTGGTATAAACTGTTGTTTATTTTTTCGTGCACTAGATTTTGCTCAACTATGAACTGTTATTGCATGTAAAAATTCTGTGAATCGTTTGTTTTTATATATATATATAAAAAAAAAATTGTTGGCTATTTTTCTATGCACTGGATTTTGATCACATGTGAACTGTCTTGTTAGGTCTGGGTATATGAGATTCTGGAAGGCATCATCTCGAAACCAACGCACCATGTAAGATTCCCTAGGATGTATCGTTGATGGAGACGAGTGCTGCTTCTTCACATGAGACAACCAGTCAATTGCTTTCTCTAGTGAGGCCACATGAAATTACGGACATCCAGCCAAGTAATGAGGAGCATCGAAAGTTGATGGTTTGGAAGACCAATACCAAGAAGACCAGAAAGACTAAGGTAACTGTGATATCCTTTTTTTAATGTAATGTAATTTTTCTTTTTTGTCTTTTTTTTATATGATTGATTGATACTGTGGTTTTGTAGGTGAGAATGAGTGAGAAGGATGTCCTCGAGAAGGAGGAGGAGAAGGATTTTGCTAAGATTAAGGAGAAGAATGACAGCGAGAAGGAGGAGACGAAGGATGACCATGCAATTGACGAGGAGAATGATTGTGTCGAGGAGAGTGTTGAGAAGAACGAAGAGATTGATAGTGAGGAGGGGACTGACTTTGTTGAGGAAGAGGGCTATCAATATGAGGGAAAAGGTTTTGATGGATATGAGGACAAAAAGATTGAGGATGATGAGGAAGGAAAAGAAGTCGAAGTGGACAAGGTTGAGTTTCCTGTTAATGAATGTAGACATTTTAGTTTTGGTTTGTGAACAAACTTTTCTGATTATGTGAACTACAAGTATTATTTTGAGTGAATTGTGGTTTTAATGATTTATGCACTGTACGACAATTTCTTATTAACTGTACACTCATGTCTTGTGAACTGCAGCATAAAGATTTGTAATTGTGGTGCAAGTTTAAATTTCTTATTTTAATTTTTTTTACTGGTTTTTTTAATTAATTTTATACTGATTTTTTTAATTTTTTGTGGGTTTAGGAGATCATGAACTGGATGTTGGGAATGATAAGGAGATGGTTGAAGAGAAAGTGGATGAGGAGATGGTTGAAGAGAGAAATGTTGAAGAGAAAAAGGTTGAAGATCCACAAGATATTGTGCAAGGTATATTGGGGGGCATCAAACTTCAACTGAGCCAACATGAAGGTGATGACGATGATGTTGCGAACTTTATCTGCGTATGAACTGTGTCTTGTTTGTGGTATGAATTGTCATTTGTTTGTTGTTGAAGGGTTGAAAGCTGCTGAAATTGTCTGCGGAATGAAATTTGAAAAGGGAGAGGAAACAATTGTCCAGATTGTGAAGAGGCGGATTGAAGCTGGTCAAAAGAAAAGAACCTCGTTTGGCCGAATTACCCCCGCAAAATGGAGAAGAGAAAACGTAAGAAAAAGTGTGAACTCAACGTCTAAAGATAAGAAGGGGAAAAGCGCAATGATTGCTCAAAAGTTCACTCGTGGAGCAAAGAAGTTCTCGGGAAGAAATTTACTTAAGGAGAAAGACAAAAATTTCCTTGAGAAATTTCTCACTGAGTTTACAATGAGGTATACCAAAACTTTTTGATGATGCTATGTGATTATTTTAATAGTTCAGTTTAATAGATGTGTGATATTCTTTCAATTATTTTCAACGAATTGGTTTGGATCCATCCTGACAGGAAAGGATGGGACGATTTGACTAGAAGAGAAGTGTGGTACGTGCTGCTAAACCAGGCATTGAATTGTAGTTTGATAAACTACTACTTATGGATGATTTGTGAAGGAACAGATTGTGTTTTTTGGCAAACAGAGCTCTTGGTAATTCATGAACTGTATGATGACTTGTTTGAACTGAATATTGCATTTGTTTGAACTGTTTAACATAATTCATGAACTGTTTGTGTTTTCATGGTAATCTTGGGAAGAGATTATTGGAGGATATGGTTAAGAACATAACCTGGGATAAGGACAATTTCGATGAGAGGGTCAATGCTATGTGTCGTACGTACAAGATTTGGCTGAGCAGGTGTTCAAAGGATTTATCGTCGTCTCGTTATGTCTCTATCCTGCTGCATGATGAGGGAGGCTTTCATTGGAGTCTTTTCGTAGTGGACATAAAATATCGTGAAATTCGACATTATAATCCGTTGTGGATTCATGGTGGTGCAGAACTAGCACTAGCAGCTGCAAAAGCGATAGATTTGTTCTACCAGAACGATGAATTAAAGGTGATTGAAGTTAGAGAGTGTCGGCAGCAAGAAGATGGTCATTCATGTGGTGTCTTTGTTTTCATCTAGGCGGAGCATTTCTTGTTGAATACATATGACCTGCTAGCTGGCAAAGACAGTCACCTCATGAGACCTCAGATAACGCTAAGGATCCTACAACACAAAAATTCGATCTATTTAAAAGACAAGCCGGATACTGAGGAATGAGGAGGAAGTGAACTGTTGGTTTTTGCTTTGTGAACAATCACCTTGTGTTGTGTGAACTGTTATGTATGTATGGTGTAAATGGTGTTATATAAATAGTTAAGGGTTGCTATGTGAACTTTTGTGTATGCATATATTGTCAGTTATGACTATGTGAACTATTTTTAATCGCAGTGTGAACTGTTAATTTTTTCCCACTACAAGGAACAACACGTAAATAAGAGTGCCAATGTAATTAAACGAAGGTTAAATTTCACTATTGAAACTTGAATATCATTATAAGTTGTGAAAACATTACATTGTTCCATATAAGATATTAAGATATAACTCCTTTGTTTCTTGACATAGCTCGTATGATTTCCTTCATACTAATATGAAAGTTTCCTTCATCCTTCATAGTTATCTCCTTGACATATGATTTCCTTCATCCATCATAGTTATCTCCTTGACATATGTTTTCCTTCATCCATCATAGTTATTTTCTTGACATAGTTCACATGACTCCATTGCATATGTGTTGATCATTTCCTTTCATTACTATTCCAACTAGATTGTTATGGATGTGAACTGCATAGTACCTTGGTTGATGAAATCAGATTATGGTTTTAAACTGTTACATTATAGTAAATATGTAAAAATATGATGATTTAAACAAGTATAACATTGAATGAGTGAGTATTACGTGTTGATAACTATTAACTGTATATTTCGAAATATAAACTGTTACCTTCGTATGCGTGAGCTGCTTTTATTCTAATCTATGAACTATAAGTTTTCATTATGTGAATTGCTCATCTGTTTTTGCGGGCTACAAGTCTTTAGTATGTAAACTGCAAGTCTTCATTATGTGAACTGTTCAAATTCACGCTGTGAACTATAAGTCTTCATCACTTGAACTGCATATCTTCATTATCTAAACTGCTTTCTCTGTAACTGTGAACTGTTTGGTGTGCTATGTAAACTGTCTTTGGTAACTATTGATTCCAAACCTTACAAATATTTGAATCTCGTCTCAACATAACATTACAAACAGAACATTAACTACAACTACTCACCATTAATGGGGTTCTGACAGGTTCACCAAATGTGGCCGGGCCTCTTGTACTGATTACATATAATTTATCGTGTATTAACATGTGAGGGTATCCTTCTAGTTCTCCTGCATCCAGGTTGAACTGAAACACTTGGTGCTCTGATCTGTATGAGATGCAATGGTACAACCATGTGAAATTGGGTTGATTACCTCCCTGTAAGTATTCCTATACATGTCCACTATAAAATATGGATCACAATATTCATGAACTGGTTCCGTCTTCGCCTCAATAAGTATACATGCACAACAACACGGTAGTCCATACACTTCCCGTTCTCTATAAGAGCATGTCCTTTCTTGAAGATCCACAACATAACTCGAGTCATCGTCAACCACTTCGAATTTACAAAACCTTGCAGCATGTAGCAGTAAGGCACGACCCTCCTCATAGTTTTTCGTCATTTTTTTCTGTAGGACCGGGGTCAACATAGTACCTTTATCAACGTTGGACTCACATCTTTCATGCATAAGAGTCATAATTTGCACACGAATCTTGTCAATCATGGCAGTGATTGGGAGATCACGTGCGCCTTTAATCCAGCTATTAAAACTCTCTACAATGTTGTTTTTCATGATGTCCTATCGTTTTTCATGAAAAAGCGAATTTGCCTTATACTCAAGATGTGATTCGGCAATGAAATTCCTTGCCAAGTCCATAGTTGTCACTATCTTGTTGATGTTTTCTTCGAAGACTGGAATTTTCAATGCATACGCAGCGGTTTTGAAAACAGAGCACCAATGATTCTTGTTTAGATAGGGATATTTTGTAAGGACCTACACATTAGAACCATGCACTGTAAACCAAAGTTATCATGAACTGTAAACCAAGGCAAACATGAACTGTGAATCACGGTTATCATGAACTATAAACCAAAGTAAACATGAACTATAAAGCTTGGTAAACATGAACTGTAAATCACGAAAAACATAACTATAAACCAAGGTATATATATGCTGTAAACAAAGGTAAACATGAACTGTAAACCAAGGAATACATGTATTGTATATTAATGTAAAATGAACTGTAATATGTATGCAAATCTTGGACTGCGAAATTCAAAAATTATGAGTTGTGATATGAAATTATGAATTGTAAATTACTTACCTCCTTCTTGAAATTGTCCATAAGGTGTTTTAGGCAGTATAAGTGTTGGGCAGCAAGGAAATATCGAGGAATGGCATTTTGTAGTCCGATTTAGCGATCTGAAAAGAATACATATCTGTTCCACGCTCCCGCATTAAAGGGCAGTAAACATCGTCCGAGCTAATCGTAGAACCAAGCCTAATTATCATTGTTTTCATTTGATACAACTGCAAATGTAATACGAAAAATACCATTCTGTGTATCTAACCCCGTTGCACTCAAATGACAACCACGATATTTTGATTTGATGAAGATACCGTCCATGAATACTGCAAGCCTGTAACCTCGAACAAAGCCAACTAGGGACGCCCAAAAAGCCACGAAGAGAAGCATGAATTATTTTATCACAAGGTCCACCTCATACTCCGCAAAACTTTCAGGATTCGCGAGCTTTAAATTCGTACAGTATGTACGTAACTGATCGAATGAGCATCGTGCTCTGTCATGAATCTCCTCCAAAGTGTGTTCCTTTTCTCGCCAAGCATGGTGATACCGTAGTTGAACGTCATATCTTTCTTGAACTTCGTTCACGATCTCAACTGGTCGTGTGCTCGGTGTATGTCGTAACTTCCTTTTCACTAGATTCGACACCCAAACAGACTTAGGTTTTTGTTATCCTCAATCTGCTAAGCCAATCTCACAAGTATGAGCGAGATCGTACTTCTTTATAGCAAACTCCGTGTCTCGCTTTGAGTTTGAAGCATAAACACGCCATATGTAGTTCTCATGTGTGCAAGACACCACCATCTTATCCGAAGTGTTTTTCTTGAACTGAAAATCCCTTCATATAGCAATGGTGTAGTTTCTTATGCCAGCTCGGAACTCGTCAGAGCTTGTAAAAACCTGACCAATACCTCGAATGCAATCACGCCATAACTCGATAGAATTGTTCTCGAGGATAGGTGTCGTCACAACACTGAGACTTTTATCCACTCCAAACCTGCACACATATAAACAAAATTCAAGACAATCAATCTGAAGTGCATATGAATTGCCTATTACTTATATATGAATTGAATAATTTAGACGTGTGAACTGTTTTCTAAACTGCATACGATGAAATACAAATTAGGAACTTGTGAACTGCCTTATCCTTTTATCATGACCTGAATATAGACCAATTATGAACTTAATGATTTTATGGAATGAGAACTACAAATTGTAACAAGATGTGAACTGTATTACTACAAATAGTGAACCAACAACCACTTCTATATGAACTGCATCTTATTTATCATTGAAGAACTACCTCGCGTCTGGAGGAATACTAGACGAGCTTCTTGGAGGCAGAGTTGGCGTTGCCCTCCTCGCTGCTTCCATCTCGATAACACCAATTTTTGCACATGCGCACACATGCAACATGATCGTGACATCGTCGTCCGTAGTAAGAGTAACATGACTCCGAATCTGAGAAGAAAAATACCGAACAACCAGAGGTGTAGGATTAATGTGTTGACACTTGTTCATCAACTGCTCATACACGTTTGTAAGCGTCATTGATTTGCGAATTTGCAAAGACAAACATTCGTCTTCGAACATGCAAAGCGCAACTAGTTCCACATCGAGTGCTTCTGGGATGAGCTCATTTTGAAGGGAAAGCGCACCGTAGGGTGCAAATGGGTGTTCAAAAAGAAAGAAGCAGGCGATGGTGGCAATGCGAGATTCAAGACCAGATTGGTGGCTAAGGGTTTCACTCAAAAAGAAGGAGTTGACTACACTGAGGTATTTTCTCCTGTAGTCAGACATACTTCTATTCGAGTTCTTTTAGCTTTGGT
>JAOVYX010014740.1:0-30972 GCA_035668315.1 Drosera spatulata
CGCTATAATGTGCAATTCAAATTTGTTTTCTTTTTTAGCGACGGATTCCGTCGCTAAATAATATCTTTCTAATTTTATTTTCTTATTTAGCGACGAATCCGTCGCAAATTAAGAAAACAGAAGTTTCCAAAAAATTTAACACATTTATTTTGCAATGGATTTTGTCGCTACGTTATTTTGATCCATATTTAGCGATGAAATCCGTCGCTATATGTTCATATTTTACGACGGGGTTTGACTTTCCGTCGCAAAAAACATTAAATTTTCTAGGAGTAATTTTAGCTATGGATCCGTCGTAAATTATTAATGTTTAGCGACGGAAAATATCCGTCACTAAAGTATTTCGTAGCTAAATTGTAATTTTTTGTAGTGTTGAGAGAACAGATAGTGGGACATTATAAAGAAACATGATTATTTGAGATTAAAAATTTGTTAAAAAAGAAAGTATAATTTAGAGACAGTGAGATTTATTGTAATAGTTGAGAGAGCAGATAGTGGGACATTATAACAAAACATGATTGATTTGATTTGTTTGAGATTAAAAATTTATTTAAAAAAAAAGAAAGTGTAATTTACCTAAAGGTGCACTTTTTGTGATCCTTTTTCTAACAAGTACACCATCTTATTTTTTTTTCTCTAAAAATATACGTATTGAAATTGTAACAAAAAATCACAAGATTTGATATCAATCAAATCTCTCCATACGTGGAAATCACACATCAAAAAAAAAAAAAAAACTCAAAACTCTAATCTTATCTCCCATCCCATCCCCACACCTTGCCCCCACTTCTCCTCTCTCCTATCACCGTCGCCCCATCGCTCCAACGTCATCGTTGCCTCTTCTTCATAGCCTCTCCTCCCTGTACTCAGCCCTACCGTTATCGATCTTATCATGTCGTCGTCGACCTTTTCGTACCGCTATGTTCTCCCCTCCCTACTCCGTCGTCATAGAACGCATGCTTCCATGCTGATTCAGACAAAAATGGAGTTATCTTTTATGAAGTTTGAGTCAGTTCGACCGATGCGACGAGGATGTGACTTATAGGTTCCCACCACACCATATTAGTCCATCTTTTGGTGTCGGATTTTTCGGAGCTCGCTCCTTAGTATGGTAAAGCCCTTACTCGAATAGTGCCTAATCGTGGGTTTCTTTGAGCTGCACTTGTCTCTTTCTCTTTGAATGTCATTCCTAACGCTTTTTGGGCTAATGGTTTGTTCGTCGCCTTGAGCACGATGATCGACGATGAAGATGACCGAGGATCGAAGAGTATGACGTTTGAGGAGTACGACGATCGACGTACTTGAAAATCCTATGAGATGTACTAGTTTGTTGCCAACGATCAACAATGAAGATAATCGGGGATCAAGAAGTACGACGAAGATCGTCATTCAACTTTTTCTTCCAATGACGGGTACAACTCCTGGGTCCTAGGTACAAGCGATTAAGGTGTACAATGATCGACGTACAACTGGGGACGACCGGCTAAGGAATACGGTGATCGACGTACAATTGGGGATTATGGAGCAATTAGGGTTCGACACTTTTATTGCTCAAGTTGTACGGCCCGAGAATATGGAGAAGAAGTCGTCAGATGTCTGAGAATTGGAACTGACGGATTTCAAAAAAAAAAGGAAAGGAAAGAAAGAAAGAAAAAGGAATCTGTATCTTAATTTTTAGGAAATAGGATTTTTAATTTCGAGCAAAATTAGCTTGATTATATTTAGATGTACTTCTAGAAAAACTTAATGTTATTGAGTATCTATAAGATAATATGATCATCAAGATGACTCTATACGTAATTAACTCAAAAAGAAAACATTATAAGTGTATTAGGCTAGCAAAAAAATTATTGTACCTATTATGAGACAAAAAAGAGTATATTTTGATGCTTCACAAATTTTTTTCAAAAAGATAAAAATTTGATCCTCTAATAATATGTGTTAAATTCACATCAAATAATAGACCAATCAAATCGTTAACAAAACAAACAGAAATAACACAATTATATTCTTTGGTTTTATGGGGCAAAACGAAAACGAGAAAATATTGCGGTGATATTAATGTGAGAATTCTTTGGTGGAGTGACATGGAGGCAGTGACCCAAAGCAAAGACTACACGCTGTTGTCCTTCTACCTCGTCTGACCCCTTGCTGGCACCTTTACAATAAACTTGAGGTTGTTTGATACTTTCCTCGCCTCATTTTATTTCTAATTATATGATTAGATACGAAATCTTAGATATATATATTGATTTTTTATAAAATTTATTAAAAAAAAGTATATTTGATTAATCTCATAATTTTTATAACATTATTTTATGTATGTAAATTTAGATTTTTTTTCTAACTCTAATTTTGTATCACACAAAATTTTTTTCTCCACTACTACAATTTTCTAAACACAAATAGATAAATTACAAACAATTTGAAATGGATCAAAATAAAAAACGATGAAGAAATTTTGGAATAGAATAATATTTTCTATGATAATGGTGTTTATTATAACCGTTGAGAGAGGATGTAGTTTGATTCATTATTGATAATTTTGATATTTATCATGTGAAAAATTAAAAAAAATGATAATATCACAACTAAATTAGAACAACTCAAAAAAAAAGTGTGATATATATGTACATTGGGATGAACAGAGTATTCTTTTACCTTACCTTACACGCACCTTACGATAAAATGGGCTCATAGATTTTGATACATCGTACATATATATAGATATCAATTTCATAAATAATCCAGAAGAGGATTACGACTAAATAATTACTCATGTTTTGATCTTGATCGATTTTCTATATAATTTAATCTCATCAATCTTTGACGTAGGGCGTGTTAGGACACACTCTTCCCCTTCCCAATAATAAATATAATATTCCCTTCGTCTTATAATAATTACTTCCTTCATTTTTCGAAAAACATAACGGATTGATTTTATACGCGTATCGATGCAAAATTTGGCATACGTGCAACGACGATCAAATGAATTTTTTTTAAATTTATCGTGAAATATCAATGATTCTGTAAATTATGTACTTGCACCTAATACATGTTGCGTGACGATAAAAAATGATTTGATATGAAAACGAGATATGTATTCATGCGTATATATATAATAATACAGAATACATATATGTTGCTTTTCTTGTGGGACGGAGGGAGTATAACGTTACGTAATAACTGTACTATTCATCACATACTTTGATACGTTATTTTTTACTAATAAACGATATAATATAAATTTTATTTTGATTCAGTATCGTAGTTCGTAATTTATACTATGTTCGATATTTCACGATAAATTTATAAAAAAATATCGTTTGATCGTCTCACAGATCATTCATAATATTGTTAACTTTGTCGTTTACATGATTAAAAGTTGTAATTATCATGAGACGGAGGAAATACCTTACATATACTAATTTTGCTTCGCGCAATTCATATAGTTTGCTTCACATGTGTGTCCCAGCTTTCTGTGTGTACTGCATTTTGTACAATGGAGATAAAAGTACAACGAAATTTTTGTGTTTTTTTCTTTTTTTGGTAATTTGTCCTATTTATAATAAATTTATTATGAACATACGTCTACTTAAAAATAAAAAGAAGTTAAACTTCCTAAATTTTGTGACCTTTAATTGCAGACAAATCATGCAAAGTATAAATTCCAAAATTCTTGAAGTATACAAAGGTCCTCAATCTATGAAATGAAGGTATAATTTCAAGGCATTAGAGAAAAAAGATTGAATAACTTGATCGATTAAAGAAAGAGACATTTGAAGAAAAGCCTCGTAGACTTGCTTTATTCCTTGACAGCAACCTTTGAAACCAACGGGTTATAGTTTGGACAAAGAAAAGTTAATTGACCGAGCTAAAAAAACAAGGTTAATTGACCGAAAAGACCAATATATCCCATGGACCACCTAACCAATAGGAGTACTGTATTTATGTACGAAATACTCCCCTATCAATATATTTGTAATATTTTAACTTTCAATATTTTTTTTGTCCCATAATAAATGTCATAAAATTGATCAACATCGAGATTTTATATGTGTGTTAAATTTTTATGAAATTTGATAAAAAAAGAATATTTTTTTTATAATAATGGGATTTAGTGTAGCAATTGTGAGAGGAGATAATAAGTATAATGAAGCTGAATTTGATTGATTTTGTTTTTCTTTGGATAAAAATTTTCAAATAGGATATGAGATATCCAAAAAAGGCAAGTTATGTTGTAATTTTTCAAACATTTATGATGGAACGGAGGGAGTATTATTCAACACGAATTTTTCAAGTCATGTTTTTCGTCTTATTAATACAAAAAAATTACGATACTAGCACAATGTTTTATGATAATTAAGCGAAAAACGATGCCCGATAATCAAATGATACGAGTCAAAATTCATATTAATATGTATGCATAGTAAATTGTTATATTTATATTGGGACGAAAAAAGTAGTATTATTATGATTTAATATGAGTTAATCTTTTAGGAAAAAAACACACTTCAACTAGCTGACGTTATACCGTTTATATCTTCAAGACCTGAAGTAGTCGCAATCGCAAGACCAATCCACTTAACCATAGATGCGCGCTGACAATAAGAGAATACTACTTGCGATTAAATTATCGACATTGTCGAAAGAAGAAAGTATACCATGTTTAGCAACTCTGAGACTTTCATTTCTTAATTTTGCCTAACACATGAAGATAGCATATTAGCATTGGATCACATGAGTACACGATCACAATGTCACTATCGTTGAGTTGTTTTAACAAGGATGCATCCGTATTCCCGGAGGACAAATAATTTGCCCGATTTGGCCCATGAAGAAAGAGACCACACAACCAACCACTTCGACGACAACGCATCAGCACATCCGAACATGTACCCAGATGATCATGCTTCAAATCCCTACACGAATAATATGATCATAAATTGTCCACACGTAAATAAGTTTATCTGATACATGAATCTTTCGTCCTGTATTAATTACAACATAAACGTATATTGTATTATTCTATATGTATGAATATAAGTTTTTATGTCAAATCATGTCTGACTGTCCCGTAACATGTATTAGGTTGAAGTGCGTAACTTACACAATCATTAATGTTTCATGATAAATTTATAAAAAACAATGTTTATACACAAATGTCGTTGCACGCATATCAAATTTTTCATCGAAATTCGTATAAAATGAAAACGTTTCTATATTTTCGGACGAGGGGAATATGACTTTGGCATTCTAGTTCTTGTATTGTAAAATGAAGAGTAGACAAGCTGCTAACATGTAGAGCCTTGAGGCATCCACCCAATTAAATTACTTCGTTCTATTATTAAATAAAATGTTTTTTCATTTAAAAATTTTTTCATAAAAAAATTTATAAAAATATCCACAATTTATATCATATCATTATCATTTCTTTTTTTCTTCTTTTTTCCTTTTTTTTTTCACACACCGAAAAAATAAAAATATCATTATATTATAACTTACTATATATATAAATTTTAATATCAAATCAAAATATTTCAGTTAAATTGAGACCAAGGGAGCATCTTTTATTTAGATGATTTTGATTGAAGTCTCATCAAAGCAAGGATGATAAACACCACAAGCTGCCATGTTATCAAGCCTAGAAAGGCACTATACAAAAATAAAAAACAGACCGCGATTTCCTTCCGCCTATTAATTTACACTGAATCATAGTTATCAGTTTGGCTAACCTCCTAGGATACTGCACATTTGAATATATAGGCCCCAACAACAATAATCATATAAATAAGATGATGTCATTCTTCTGTATATGCTATATCACTCTTGATTCTTCGGAGTTTTCATCAACTCCTCAGGGTCTTCTTCCGTCCCTCTCGATTGGCTCCCCTACCTAGGGGAAAAAAAACCTTTATTCAGACTCTCTTATACATCCTCCTGGAAGAAGGAACTTGTACTTATCAGCATTCTCTATCAGATAAGAAGGCAGATTAACAGCGGAAGCTGAAGCAGGAATCGGTCCCATCTTCTTGATCAGCTCCCTGAAGGTGTATTCTTCGGGGAGCATATCGAAGAGGTCGTCCCCTCGACAGATCGCCTTCTGGATCCTCTCGTGATCCAGGAAGTCTCTCCTCCTTACTCGGTCAGCGTGGCTATATGCTGTCATCTTGAACACAAAATCCCTATGGTGCCAGAAGCAGAAGCTACAATGCCATCCGGCATCAGACAGTATGATGTTGCTTTGTCGGGAATGCCGGTACCTAGTTCGCCAATTGTAGATGTGGGCAGTGGCCCGCCAACTGCTGTAGTCCACAGGGAACTCAAACGAGTACATATAGTGCTTGAGCTCGAGATGCAAAACCGAGGGTGCTCCATCACACCATTGGAGAAGGTTTACGGTGTTTGGGCTAGGGATTTCGTCTGTGTCAGACATGATGAGAAGGTCACCGTCCGAGATTCCTGCATGATGGAGCAGATCATTCAGCCCTGTAGATGATCAGATTCTAGCTCGAACGGGTCCTCGTGAGAGCCTGGGCCCCGGATCCGGCCTGGGAACACGCTATGCTCTATCTTGCCCTCAGCAAATGCAAACACAGCCCTGTTCAAGGAGAAGAAGAGAGGCTTTGGGATCCCGGTGAATGTCGTGTTGGACTCTAGGATGACAAATTTGGTCACATAGGGAAAGAGCTCATGCCACCGGATCTCAAGCAGATCAAGCTCATGGCTGAAGATGATGGCATCAAAGACGCGATGGGGTTTAGAGAGGACGGACCATCCATGGAGGCGGCAGATGTGATCCATCGAGAGATTCTCTGCGTAGAAGTGGGGCAGATGGATGAATGGAGGAGGCGGTTTGTCCCATAACGGGCAGAAAAAATAAGAGATTTTCTGGTGATGTGTAAATAGGAAGATCATACAAGAAGGTAGAAGAAGGAACAAGATGGCGCAAGCATTAATCGGGTTTCTTTTACCGTGAAGGCGGATATGTCGCATTGCCGTTACTATGATGGGCGGAGCTCGAGATCGGCGTCAGCTAGCATGTTTGTCCCAGCACATTGCTCCAAGTACCGTGATCATCTGCAAAACGAAACATGACCACATAAATATATAGACTTGGATAGGACAGAAACTTCCGTAATCCACGAGCAGGGGCGAAGTTCTTTATAATATCAAAGCATCAAGCTGCAAAAATTTCGCGGGTTGTAGAATCGCTATAGAGTAAATCACACTATGCTTGCACCAGTATTGAATGCTAGCACGAAGAAGGAAATGCATGAACATATGAAGCACTAACTAATGAAAGAAAATGAGATGAACATTAGCACCATCGGAACTTCAAATCCTCACACAATCATCACCGAAAATCACATGCGCTGAGCTCAAGATGATCAACACAAATGGTGAAAACTCTAGAACAACACTAAATTATCCATTATCCAAAAATGAGATCATTGCAATTAGATTGACTGCTTTCAGCTCATCTACACTAATACTAGCACCTCACATTTTGAACCAAATGACTTTCTTGTACCGGAATCAAACCGACAATAACGATCTCAAAATGGAAATCTGTTCTTAAACTAGCGAAACCCAACGACAGACGAAACCTAGGCATCATCAAATCGAACAAGCTGGCCGCAACAATCACTTGAAACACATAAAAGTGAACAGAAAAGTATGTCATAACTTCAACGTCAAGCACCATTGACCACACTACAACAGATAGCAACACATGCAATTCCATAATACACCACGAAGAATTTAATAAATCACACCACAATACGACGATTCTATGATCCCAAAATTACCCCAAAACCAAAACATGCCATGAAGCACAAACACTTGCAAAATTTTCAAAATAGCCAACAATTCAATAAGAATTGCACAAGAATACCCAGATCAATTGAACCAAAAGGGTGTCACAATCTAAACCCAATTATAAAAAAAGCACAAGAATTGCACATACGAATCCAAAACCAATATTGGGTTGACTTGACTCCCAAATACTCAAACAGCAAAGATGAAAACATTGAATCGAAGGAAAGAAAAAAAATCACCTATGAGTGCAATTTCAGGAGAATTTGGAAGAATGATCGGAGAAGCTCGTCGGCGCCGGAGATGGGAGAGAAGACAAGGAGGGAGAAAACGAGACAAAGAGGAATCTAAGAGGCATGACAAGAGGCATAACCCGATAATTTCAGGTGAAATTCGTTATGATAATAGTTGATCGTTATTTGTACATAGGAGTAGTAGAATGATAACGGTTAATGTAACTATTTCGGTTACACAAAAATTCTTTAACTAGATTTTTTACTCAAAAATTCAGTTAAAAAGTAGGTTCAAAATTGATAAAAATGTCAGTATTATAATTCTTCTGTTCCATAATTTTTATAATTGATATTTATTTCGAAATGTTTTGTTTTTATTCTTAATAATATCAGAAAAAACTTAAATTAACTTAGGATTAAAGCTCATCACTTAATCAATCATTAGTATCTCACGATAATTTTGTGAAAAATGATACAAAAAATTTTTCTAATCTATAAATTTTTCAACAATATTCCCAAAAAATATAATAAAAAAAAAAATCACCAAACATACAATACACCTCACTCCACACCACAATACCCCCATACCACCATCCCCTCTCAGCCATCATCACCATCAATGTCGCATTGCAGTCGTCCTTCCCATCATCATCGTCGTTGTTGTCACCATCACCGTCTTTCCCAAACTCGATTGACATATGCCACAAATTTTTGATGTTCCACATCACTAATTTAATTTTATACATCATCCCAAAATTTAATCCTCTAATCAACTATCATTTTCAGGCAATCGAACCCATTATTTCATGTTTTTACCTAAATTCCACCTCAAAAAATCTCATTAACCCATGAGAGTATCTCTTCAACAATCCATTTTACGTGAAATAGTTATTTGGAGTTGGAGCATCAAAAATGAGATTTTGGAAATTGGGCATGTGGATTTTGAGCTGAAAAATCGATTAATAGGGTTTAATTTGATAAATGCTGCAAGAAATTCAACCGGGCTTTATGAGATTATAGTGATTTGAGTTGAATTAACATCACAAATATTAGTGCCATGTTTCTATTTCAATTGACGCACTATTTTTCATTTTTGAATTGACGCACTATTTCGTTCAACTGTCGCTCTGTTTCGAAATGCTGCGCGAGTTATGAGAAACAGTACGTCTATATGTGTGTATAGATATATGTGTATTTCTATGTACATGTGTTTGTTCTCGTTATTGTTGATTTGATTTTAAACAATATTTTGAGAAAAATTGAACTGACGTACTGTTTGATTTGTATAGGTGTCTATACAAATGAAACAGTGTGTCAGTACAAATTTATATTTCAAACATGTTGGATAATATGTAATGATTTTTTCAATTATGTGAGTATCATGTTATAAATTTGTGTTTATGCATTCGTATGTTCATGTTTGCTTCTTTTTTTGGAAAAAAAAATAAAATAAAACAATAGACGCCTTGTTTGAATGACATAATGTGTCTCATGAGATTGTTGGGTTAAATCGAATTTAATTCTTGATTTAGATTCGAGAGTCGATTTAGTTGATTTTGGATTTCGATTTGAAATTGAAATGATTTCAATAATGCATTCTTGTGTGGAATGGTTTCGGTCGTGGGTTTGGATGGTTTTGATTTGATAATTGAAATTATACTGGGAATTATTTTTCCGAATTATATCGATTGGGAATATGTTTTTTCTTTAAGTTTTTGGGATTTTTCACAAAAAGATGTTTAATTATATTAAATTATATCACGAAATATATTAAATTATACCGACAATTTTCGATATACACATAAATCATTTTTTCTTTTCGATACAAGTTTAAATATACGAACTTTTTTTCCCCTTTTTCTGATAAGATACGAACGAACTCAATAAAATAAGAAAATCGACGGTGAATTCACCTTCACTTCGTAGTCAACTACAGTATCATTTTGTAGCACCAATACTTCACAAAATCATTCCAACAACCTTTTTTCCCCCAAAGAATTGACTACAGTCTAGTTGGTATCGTGGTTTTTTTTTCATTTTTATTTTCATCTCATTAATTGATGAAACTGAAGTATTTTGAATCGATGTTGTTTCTTATTTTTGTTATTATCTTACAAATGGATTAAACAAAATGAGAAAACAAAAAACTGAGGACTTGTTTGATATTCTTTCTATTTTTCTGTTTTTCTTTTAACTGATTGATAAAACATATTTAATTATTTAGAATCACTTCTATTTTATGTTTTTTATTTCATCACAATACAATATTCAAAATTTGTTTCACAAAAATTCATTTAATTTGAAAAAATGATTTGAATTTTCGTTCTTGATTTTTTGTTTTTATTATTGATTTTGATTTCTCTAATTTTGACAACAATACCAACCTAGAGCATCAAGATTCTTTTAACAGAAATATTTTTCATTTTATGATTCGGATTTTGTTTTCGTTATTGACTTCATTTTTTTATTTTTATTTTGTTACTGAGTTTTGTTTTCAGTTTCCACATACATGATGCTGATTACTCACTGAGATTATCGGTGTTTAACAATCAAGGGATCTTATATGATCAGAACTACAAACCTGACACAAGACGACGTTGCGCTACAAAACTCAGTTGCGGAACTGAACTTTGGCTGATACATCGAGCCTCACAGTCAATCTGTGTCACCTCTTAAACATCGTTACGACTCCAAACGCATTCAGGACCAGTACAAGTGCGGAGTACTTCATTCAAAAGGAAGAATGAATTCTTAGACATGTATGATACGGACTTAATCGGAACAAGCAAGTAACATCAATATCACTATACATCGTCAGGCATCCGCCTAGAAGACAGATTCGTTCACCTCGAATAAAAAACGAGTAATTTACAATACTTCATCCTCAAGTTGAGACGAGATTAGCGTCTCCTCCATAGGCAAAGAAGGCGGAGTTCCAGGAGGGATGCAGGCCTCCCCGTTCTCTCCTGCACAGATGCACAAAGCCTCAGCATCCTTGAGAGTTGCGTTCAGGTTGATGTGCCCGCTTAGCTCATTGATGAACTTCAAGAGCGTGTCGAAGTCCATCTGCTCGCTCATGATCTTGCTGCGGTATCTCTTGAGGATAGCGACGCATACGTATAAGTGGAGGTGCTCAGATAGATGATGAGTCCATAGGACCTCCCACATTCTCATGGTCTCCTCATACTTGAGTTCCCTGAAGAAAGCATCAACGCAGGCATTAGGCAAAACCACATGATGTTAAAAATACAGATAGTTCCCTGGTGTTTGATGTTTCTACTGATGCTAACAATGCCACCCCAATGAACTGGGACAAGATACAAGATCAAGCATCGTCCATGCTCTAAACCGAATGGTCACACTAATGCAGGTGCAAGTAAATCTGTAGAATGCCATTCCTCGCATTTACAGCGATAGAAGAAGGATTGCACATAAGGTGCCGAGTGAGGAATCAAGCATGACAATCCATCTGAAGCAACTTTGTGACTTACCTTTTAAATTGTATAAGAATCCACCGGAAGCAGAAGAAATAGTTCAAGCAATCATTCTGCTTGAAATAGTTATGCAATGGGCTATCCAGTATCTCCACCAGCTGACAAACACAGAAAACACATTTATCAAGAACTCATTCCAAACATGCCAAATTCATTCAATTAGAATGCGGTCAAGAAGGCGGAGACTAGGACAATGACAATATTGTTATAACAGCTAAAACAAAGCCAACTGATTTTCGCCAAGACCAAATTCAAATTGTCGTGACTTGCATACTTCAACACAGATGCTATACAACAACAGCAATAAATTAAACCTTTATCCTATCAAGTGGGATCGGCTACATGAATACGACGACGCTATTCCAATCTGTCATGTGCATCATCTTGTGTAAGATTATAATAGGTCATATCATACTTCAAGGTTTCTCTCATGGTCTTTTTAAGTTTTCCTCGTCCTCTCTTGACATATGTTAACTCCCATGCTTCACATCTCCTAACAGAAGTTGTGATTGGCTTGCGTTTCACATGACCATACCATCTTAGTCGTAACTCCCTCATCTTATCTTCTACTGGAGCCACACCCATTTTTTGTCCGATAACTTCATTTCGTATCCTATCTATTCTTGTATGTCCATACATCCACCTTAACATTTTCATCTCGTTTACACTCATTTTCTGTACATGTTGTCACTTAATTGTCCAAAATTCTGACCCATATAGCATCGCTGATCGAATAACTGTCTTGTAAAACTTTCCTTTTAACTTGGTAGGTATTTTACAATCACATAACACCCCTAAAGCGTCCTTCCATTTCAGCCAACTTGTTTTAATCCTATGATCAATATCTGCATCAATTCCTCCATTCTAATGTAGCATCAAACCTAAATATTTGAAAGAATCCGTTTTAGAGAGAGACTTTATTCCCAACAATACATTCTCACTATTTGTTTGACTACTCTCATTAAAGACACATTTCATATATTCTGTTTTGGTTCTACTGATCCTTAACCCCTTACTTTCCAACGCCTCCCTCCAAGTCTCAAAGTTTTTTATTCACCCCTTCTTTCGTATCGTCCACCAGAACAATATCATCAGGGAAAAGTAAACACCATGATACTTCAATCTTGTATATGTCTAGTGTGATCATCCATTACTAAAGGAAAAGGTATGGGCTCAAAGCTAATCCTTGGTGTAAACTCACTTTAATAGGAAAAACAGTCGTTTCACCAACATGGGTTCGTACACATATAACAACTTCTTCATACATGTCTTTCACAATCTTGATATACCTACTCGTCACTTTTTTTCTAAAGTTTTCCAAATCACTTCTCTTGGAACAGAATCATACGCCTTTTCCAGGTCTAAAAAAACCATATGTAAATTCTTCTTCTCTATCCTAAAACGTTCCATTACACATTGCAAAAGGTAAATAGCTTCCATGGTTGACCTACCAGGCATGAAACCAAACTGATTCTCAGTCGCCCCTATAACTTTTTTTAACCTTTTTTCTATCACTTTCTCCTATAACTTCATACTATGACTCATAAGTTTGATTCCTCTGTAATTGAAGCAGTTTTGAACACCTTCTTTGTTTTTGTATATAGGAATCAAAGTACTCCTTCTCCACTCATCAAGCATCTTCTTCAACAACAAATCAAGCCTTTATCCCACCAAGTGAGATCGACTACATGATACGACGACACCATTCCAATCTGTCATGTACATCATTTTCTGTAAGATTATGATAGGCCATATCATACTTCAAAGTTTCTCTCATGGTCTTTTTAGGTCTCCCTCGTCCTCTTTTGACATGTGCTAACGCCCAATCTCCACATCTCCTAACAGAAGCTGTGACTGACTTGCGTTTCACATGACCATATCATCTTATCAGACATCTTCTTATCTATCAAAACTCTATTAAAGAGTTTTGTCAACCAATTAACTCTTTCTATCCCAATGCATTTTCAAACTTCGATCGGGATTTCATCTGGACCCATAGACTTTCTTGAGCTCATCCGTTTTAAAACTTCCTTGACTTCCTCTATCCTAATGCGGCGAAAGTAACATCAGTTCATCACATCTATATTCTCACTTGTTTCATTCAAAGGCACTTCCCTTGTACCATTAAAGAGTGTCAAAATACTCTCTCCATCTTTCCTTAATGTCCTCATCAGCCGTAAGAATATCTCGACATCGTCCTTAACATACTTTACCTGACCTAAATCCTTAGTTCTTCTGTCTCTTGATCTAGTTAACTTAAAGTCTTCTTTTTCCTACTCTTGTGTTCAGTCTTTCATACAACTTTTCATACGATTTATTGTTCACATCGCTCACAGCATATCTAACTTTTTTTTTGGCGCGCCTATACTTCTCCAAATTTTCATCAATATGACATTTAAACAGAACCTTGTAACATTCTTTCTTATAATTTATCTTATCTTGAATCTCTTTACTCTACCACTACCCCTCTTTATCCAGCGGTGGTTAGCCCTTAGATTGTCCCAATATCTCCTTCGCTACACGCCGGATACAATTAGCCATCGCATCCCACATCCCACATCCCACATCCCACATCTCACATGCACTCCCGTCAAATGTCCATGGATCTTCTCTCAACGACGTCTCTCTGAAAAACTTTTGTTCATTTCTTTTTAAGTTCCACCATTTTGTCCTTATGAGATTACATTTTGTTTTCTTCTTCTTTTCAATTTGAGACAGAAATACATCTATAACTAAGAAACGGTGCTGAGTGGTCAAACATTTTCCTAGGATAACCTTACAGTCCTTATAATCCTTCAGGTCTCTTCGCCTCATAAAAAAATAATCAATCCGAGACTTGCATAAATCACTTTTAAAGGTTATCAAATGCCCTTGACGCTTTTAAAGAAGGTATTCGCAACCATAAAGTCATATGCCACAGTAAAATCCAATATATTTCTCTCTTCTATATTTCTCTCACCAAAACCAAATCCTCCGTGAATATCTAAGTAACCATCCTTCTCTCACCGACATGTCCATTTAGATCCCCACCAATAAAGACTTTTTCCCTCTCAGGGATCGACTGCACTACTTCATCCATGTCTTCCCAAAACTGAACCTTAGCATCTTCTCCAAGACCTACTTGCGGGGCATAAACACTTACCACATTAATCACTTCCTTCCCCATCAACACCTTAATAGAAATCACCCTATCTCTCCAACGTTTGATACTAACCATATTTTCTACCAATTCTTTACGCATAATTATACCAACTCCATTCCTACTCCGGCTTTGACCACAATACCATAGTTTGAACCCCGTACTTTGAATAAGCTTAGTCTTATTTTCGGTCAACTTCGTCTCTTGTAAGCAAGCGATATGAATCCCCCTTTTAACTATTGTGTCAACTACCTCTAAAAGTTTTTCATTCAAGATCCCAATCTTCCAACTAGCTAAACTAACTCTATTTTTCTGGACTAGCTTCTTTAACCGCATCCGTCCGTGATGCTGGAACTCTTACTCATTTTTCACTATATTCGGGCGTCGATGTAGCGGCCTTTACTCATTTTTCGAAACACTCAGACCGTACAACGCGTCGCTGTTAGGTACGCCCAAGGAAATTTTCACAAGTCGTCATATTCATGTTGAGAGATCCAACGGGACTTTTTACGTGTTGGTTGTCAGCTACCTAACACACCACTCTCGTCATTTTATCCGGACTTGGGACCGAATAGAAACGGAATAAAAATCCCCAACATGTTGAGAGATGCTATACAACAAAGATGATGTAAAAGTTTTAAAGAAGCTCCAAATTAAAGTTAGGGGTAAAAAATTTCATCCAATCCGCAGCACTTTTTAAATCTTGGGAACATGTTGGGTCGGTCGTTAGATTCTCAACAACGAGGCTAACAAACCACAATAGAAAGTCGCAGGATCTATCTTCATGTTTGACCTGACCTAGTGGATTTCAAGCCTAAAGAAGAAGAAAGTGGACGCTCTACAATCATAATCTTTTAATTCTCAGAGTTGCACTCTAAACAAGCAGGGAACAGTAGAAATCCAAAAGCACATTAGTCTACACTGAAAAAGTCAAGGAAAGACCTTTGATATGGCAAATAGCTGAGAATGCATCCCGCTCTGATCACGATTGAAATTTGGGCCAAGACGTTCCATGAGAGCAGCGAAACACCAAAATGCTTCAGACTCATCTCTCGTGACATATACTATTGGAGACAGGAAGTCACTCATTCCCTGCAAATTATAGAAAGTTTCAGCCAACAAGAAGAGGCTAAAGCAATATTTAGCATGCCTGAAATGATAAGCAATTGGAAAAGAAGTAAGCGATTCACATCCCAAAAGATTTACCACTTTAAATTAAAGCGAAATAGAAAAATGAATTAGGCCAGTCCAGACACCGATTGATTAGAGGAAGAAGGATGACCAATGTTATCTACGACATTCGTCATCCCACCAACAAAAACGATTATACATACAACAAACACATATCCAAGGATACAAAAAGCACCCTCTTATGCTATCTATAGCCGTGCTTTCAATTCCGGAAGAACACTAGACGATAGCAAAGGAAGTGATATGGAGTTCTAGCACGTACTAAATGAGGCTCCCAATATTCGATAAAAACAGGTGTCATAAAGAGAAGACTACCTGACAGTATCCAAGATCGAAATTGTAGAATGAATACGTCAAAAGGATATCATGTAGTAGATTGACATTTGGATTGTCATCGCCATCATAGAAACCCAATGATCGATCTGTCCTCACCTAGCAAATTTTTGTAGAGAAGAGGGAAATGATGAGCATAAGATTTGCACAACGTGAACCACCAGAACACAAGAAAGAACCACCTTACCACATCTTTCTCAATAAGGCCTTTCCTCTCTCTGAACTTGGTAAACCTTTTTGCCTGCTGAGGTGAAATTCTCTGCAGGAGAAGTACAAAAAAGAGTTTCCAGACTTAGCAAGAAAACTGAACACAGCAACTCCACAAGGAAATATAAATAGCTTTCTAGTTCTTCATAGAAATGCCCTGAAGGCATTAATAGTTATAAAATCTTCACTTGCAGCCAATGTGAATGTGATATCGTGGAATACAATTGCCCAGAATCTCGACACAGCACGACAAACAATGCAAAAATGGTAACAAGTGGAAGGATAAAAAGCCCTATTAATCATGGATTTAACACGGATTTTCACTAAAGAACACAACCAATTTTTTAGCAAAAATCAGTAGGCAACAATCTAAGTGAAATTATCAACCTGCCACTGCCTCTTTATAGTTTCATACTCCTGTTTCTTCATTGCATGATGGTACTCCCGTTCAGCATATGTTGAATCATAGGCATGGTGACCCAATAAAAATGGCCAAACCTGTAACCATATTTGAAAATAAGAATCTTCACAGAACAAAGGAGACAAACATGGGACAAAATGTGATCACTGAGTCAGAAGCACCTGTTTTCTCAGTTCATGCTCAACTCCACCATAAAATATTTTCTTTTTCAATGCTTTTGGATCCTTGACTCGCCCCTCCGGATCCAAGGAAGCAGCCCACTACAGTAAATGGAACCCAATTTAGTATAGAATACTGGTGTAACACAAAATTCTAACCAGCGATCATAAACATCCATCAGCACAAATTGAAGACACGACATAAACATAAGAGTATTTTACTGAGGAAAGAGGCCATTATCAGGCCCTGAAACCAAAGTGCTTGCTAAGCGTAGAAATGAACAAATATACTGTATATACAACCTTCAAAGCAATCTTGACATTTAGCAAAGTTATAACATTGGAATTGAAGCGGAAGGGCATTGCTGACTAGAATATTCCCATAACCTAAAAACAAATGGCTGGACTTTGATTGATTGATGATTACTTCTAACATGACAAAATAGCAAGCATAAACAGGCCATTCAGAGAACAAAGCTAAAAATCTATGTGATCTTAGTAAAGATAAGTTAATATTGTCATCTACCCTAAGGTAAGGGTCCTAAGGGAAGATCCTAACTGCATCACGGGCATCTATTTTAATATTCACAAACATCTCAACCATAACACCAAAGTGAAAACTATGCATAGCAGCAGTCCAAGTATCCATACCTATCACTAAAAAAAGAAAAGAAAAGGAAAAGAAAAAAGTATGCATACCTCATCAGGTGCCAAGGGAGGTTGTCGTGGTTTTCCCCAAACCAGGACCAATTTTTCAAACTGCCAATTCAAATTAAATAAGACAAAATAAATACACATCAATCAATTATAATATAAAATTTGAGTGTAGCGGGTGTTTTCTTGGTTGGTTATGGGCCTAATGGGCTTCAATGAGTAATGAATGGGTTTATACATTTATGGGCTTTTAATGGTAAGTATATGAACTTTCAATGGTTAGAATGTTGTTTATGAACTTCTAATGGTTAAAGTATGGACTTTTAATGGTTAAAATATTGGGTGCATCTTCCATTATATGATACAAAAATTTGATTGGTTAGAAACTTAGAATGTTGCTTATGAACTTCTAATGGTTAATGTATGAGCTTTTAACGGTCAAAATATTGGGTTTAATCTTCCAATATATGATACGAAAATTATATTAATGTCACTTTCATATGCATATATTACAACACACATAAAAATTTTTATGCGTAGGTAGAGGCCTAGTTATACCTGAATAAAGATTATGAAACAAAAATCTAGCAAACTACTGATAAATGTGACACATCCATAATTTCAATCCTACAATCATGACACCGAGAGGTGATTTAAAAGCTAGTAGGTGGTGCACACGTTCGCCGGTTCAACATATGCCATCTAAGTTGCTGTGAATGCTACTAAGCATTTCACATAGTTAAAGTAATAAAATAGGACAAAAGCACCCACAATTCAGCGATGAAAAACAGAAATGACCACTGTAACCCTGCATGATTCTTGGAAGGAAATGACCGAATGAAACCACTGCCCTAGAAAATTGCCCGGACACTATTCTCTAATTTTTACAGCATTAGATCTATCTATAGCCAATAGCTACCGCATATTGCCCGCATATCACAGTACAAACAGGACAACAGAAAGAATTAAAGAAACTTCAAGCATGAAAGTGACAACCATACAACAAATGATCAGCAGTGAGAAATTTGACATTTCACATTTCAGACAGCATTTGCCATGTCCTAGAATTATACAAGAAAAATTTACCTCCAGAGGATCCGCAGGCACGGGAACTTTATAGACAATGTCAGAAGAAGTGCTGGATGCTAATGTGGAAGAATGATCATGCTCATGAATATCATCTGGAATCTTGTGCACATCATTAGATAATTTGGGAGAGTCATAAAAGTGTTGCTCGTGCTTCCTCCTCCCATTTAAAAGAAAGCTGTCACTATTTTCACGGAAGAGCTGAGAAGTTGTGTCTCGAGCAAATTTGGTCACCAGAGAGAACTTCTCCAGCACCTGGATTGAAAGATCCCTACCAGGATCATGTTTCAGCTTTTGCTTCACATTGTATTCAGAAGAACTGGTGTTATCATAAACACTTTCAAGTAAAGGAGCTTCCTCAACTGAATTACTTCTAGATGGCGAATTTGCAACAGAAACAGCCCCCGGCAGCTCCAAAGAGGAAAGAGTTCTCTGAAAATGAATAAGAGAAAGTCGTGTCAACGCTCATTATGGCAACTAAAGAAAGAAGAATGAAGGAAAAACACATAGTTTCCATCCATTAAGAAGGCTATTAGTTGGAGGCTTCTCTTCTATGCAACAAATCATAGGCTGTTTTTCTAACTGATCAAAGGTACGCAAACTTAGAGTGAATTTAACCCCTCCTAACCTCCAATTCATGTCAGCCCAAAGAGAAACAGATGATTTAAGTATGCTTTATGCCCCCCAAAGTGCAGCAACTTTATTTACAAACTACCAAATATTGAACAACAATAACAACAACAAATCAAGCTTTTATCCTATCAAGTGGGGTCGGCCACATGAATACGACGACGCCATTTCAACAAGTCGTCATATTCATGTTGAGAGATTCAACGGAACTTTTTACGTGTTGGCTGTCGGTTATCTAACACATAACCCTCACCATTTTATCCGGACTTGAGACCGGCTAGGGACGGAATAAAAATCTCCAACCTAGATAGGTTTACAAAATACTGAACATTGAAGATATTTTTTGCACTTTATGAAGCATAAGTGGCATCGCCAACATACCAGGTGGGATTTGGGAAATATGACAATAAATTTCATCGTACGTATTTTGAAAAGGTAGGTGTTAATGAAATGACCTCATCGTCAAGAACACAGAAGATGTACCTGAAGGGGATCTTGAAAGTCATTCACAACAAACACATTTGCATCATCTGCAGACCTGGAAGGCAATCCCCAAGACAGTAAATCAACTAAGTAGATACTATAGCAAGTGACACGGTTTCCTCTATACCATCTCCATTCTCGTTTAAGATGAATCTACTTCAATGGTATAGTTTCTTTTTGTAAAGGAAAAACCATGCAACAAGATCAACCACAAGCGACTGAACATACACGTGATCTGCATAAACCACTAACCTTTTAAGGAAGACATGCTGCTTGATTGTGGCAAGGAACTCCTTAACCCCTCCATTATAGAAGTAAAGAGGAGGATAGGCAAGTCCTGCAAGAAATTTGAGCCTGAATGAGACAACGCGTCAAAACTATCGCAAGGATGTAAAGGAAATGATTGCACACAACGTACCAGATGACAAGACAACAATTACATACTGCCAACCAAGAGCTGGAGTGTGTCTCCGAATAGACCGCACTTCAGTGAACTCTACCAGCCTAATCGTATAAAGGTTCCTGTCTGCATGAGCAAAAGAAGACTATAAAGCAAGTAAATCAACACCACATTACCACCTTCTTTACGATTCAGGAGCCCACAAGAAAGAGCAGCAATAAAATAATTACTACAAACGTGAACAACTGAAAGAGGAGAGAAAATACACCAAGAGCGATGCCATCTAGGACCCTTGATTTTCCACTTTCAGATATTATATTTTTCTAGAGGGGAAAAAAAAACGCCACCAATACACCATAAAAGTAAACTAACGTATGACCACACCAATTCAATTCACAATGGTATGATGGTATCCACATATAAGTGACCATCCAAAAATCAACTTGTTTAACTCTTTGAAATCCAAAACAGCAAAGTGCCAAAACCTTAATTGATTGCCACAATATGCTTCTAGTACATATTATCTCGGCCATGAAAACCTTAGATAAAGAACACCAAAGCATGCCATAATCTTTAAGACTCACCTATTGTTTACCACAAACAGAAGAAAAGTGGGACAAACACTCAAAACATCAATTAAAATTACCAGAAACGTTCTACTATAAGCACAAGCTGCTAGTGGCATGAATTTTATCCTACATTCCTCATGTGACATGTATCTAGATGCATGAATTGAGGGTAGGGGCAGACGTTATGAGATTACGTAAACAACTAAGACATCAATATATATACCAAATATACATAATACAAGCAATATGAACCACATCACAAACCAGAATCTCAAGGATCCAACCCTCACCTTTCTCGGAAAGCCTCGAGCTCGAGTTTTGTCCTCTATACGGAATCCATGACTGCAACACGTCACAAAAAACCAACAAAATCACGAACACCGAACCATCTCCCTCCATCACGTACATACTTTTAACAAATAGATGTGTCAAGAAACAAATATATACCATGAAAAGAGACTCTCCTTGCTTGATCAGCTTCAACCTCCCACTGATCCTCTCAGACATATACTGCGTCGGATGAACCGACACATTCTCCTTCACATAAACCACCTCCGCTCCCTCCGGCTGGCTCCTCTTCCCACCATCACTCCTAATCATGCTCTGCGAACCCTAAACATCACCAAACACACACAAATCGAATCAAAACCTCAATCATTAACCATACACACAACAAAAATCAACCAAATCCAATCCAACCAAATCATCGCAACACAACTAATCAAGAACTCAAATCAAACACTCAAATCTCCGATCACTGATCTACGATTTCAACTTCGTTTAAATCGATCAAAATCAGATGAACAATCGAGAAACGAGATCGATTCAAGGAGTGGAATCTTACTTGTTGCTGCGATGCCGCGTAATCGGCGTCGTCGGAGAGATCGTGGAGCTCTGTTTCGAGCATTGGCGGCGATGGTTCTGATGATGATGATGGCGATGAATGGAGAATGAGAACAGTAGATTTTGTGCAGATTGTAGAGGGGGCGATAAAATCTTGCAGGGGAAGAAATGAGAAGAGTCGGGGTAATGTGAGAAATGGGGTCGCGTGTTGGCACTCGCTCATCGTGGATGGAGTGTAATTAACTTGGATGGTTAGATTGCACAAGTTTACCAGAGTTCGTGCATCATGATACAAATTTACCTTGATATAATTAAAAAATTTTTTCATAATTTTTATAATATTTATTATTTTGAGTTGTCTAATAAATATTTTAATATTTATTTTATTTTTTTATTTGAAAATGGTTTTATATTAAAATAATCATAATATCCTATTATATTTTACTATCTTCTTCCTTATTTTTTTTCATTTTTTCACATCAAATCCACTATTATCATAAAAAATCACAATATACTAATCTAAATATATCAAATTCAACACACACATAAAAAATCAATTTGGATCAAATCGTTGCAAGAGTTGTGAAATGGAGAGCGTATAAGAGATATTTAATACTCATATTGTTTTGTAAATCAATGATAAACTTGTATGTTTGTAAGCCACATCGAATTCATAGAAAATCATTACATAAGTTCTGAATCTAATGAATTATTTTCTTTATCTTATAATACATTTTTTTTTTTTACTGTCCCAATATATTAGCAATATTTTTTTTTTAGAAAATTTTTAATAAAAAAATCAAATCAATCATATTTTGTTATAGTATTTTCTATTACAGTAAACCACACTTACCACCTTATTTTTTTTAAAAATATTTATTTTTTATTAATTTCATAAATTTTCAACATATAACTATCAATCCTATCAAATTAATAAATTTTCAGTCTCTCGCATTAGATTTGATCCATAACAAAAAGAAATGGGTCATATACTAAAACTTGAATCGTTGGAATACATGATTACGATTGATTACACTGTAGATATCACGTCGTCCTTTTATTTTACATCCAACATATATAGGTGCAACCCAGTTTTAAGATGTATGGCCGCCCAAAGCCCACAGGCTCAACCCAAATCGTAACTCACCATTTGTAGCAATCAATCACCCTAACATGGCGTCTGTCCCCCACAATTGCCTCTTACGAAGGCAAAGAGGACAAACGCACTAAAAAACGCACCCACATTATCATCTGGCCTAATCAGGCAATGGAAAACGACGTCGCCACAAATCTCTATCCTCCCCTCATCAAATCCTAGATCGATCGATCTCATCATCACTTTCAACCACCTCGATCACTCGATTCATCGAATCAATCGAGGGAATCGAGTCAATTCATTCAACCCCTATTCGATTTTGATTTGGGATTTTGAGGGAGAGAGGTGAGGGGGAGGGAGAAGTGTTGGAACAGAGAGCGTGTGGTGGTGGATTCGCACCATGTCTGCAGTCGTGTGTGGGAAGAGAACATCCTTCTTCGAAGATAATATCCAGTCGCCTCCCGTCACCAAGCGTATTCGTCTTTCGTCGTCGTCGTCTCCTGGTCGTGTTTCGCCGCCGAGGAATTTTGCGTCGTCGTGTTTGGTGGATCAGTTGGTGGCCGTGTTTCCGGGGATGGATAAGCAGGTTTGTGGGGGGTTTTAATGTCACCATTGTATGTCTTTTTTATGTGATTTAGCTTGAGATTGAATTTGATGGCGTTGTCGACATTGAAGGCTTGTGTTGGTTTAGTTTGAGATTGGTAATCTGTTATTTATGCAAGCGGCTTGCGTGATTCTGAGTTGTTATGAGAAGATGAAATTGAATGGAGAAGAGTGTGATAGAGAAGGTCTGCAATGGATTGTGGGTAATATTTCTGATGCAAATGGTGATATTATCAACTTAACTATCATGTTTTTCGCTTTTGTTCTTGTGCAATGATGATTAAACACGCAATGGTTTTCCTTGGTGATTGGGTCGTCTGTATATTGTACACCAAGAGAAGCTCTTGATGTATTTGTTTAGGGTCTCTTTGTGTGAGATCTCTGTTCTGGCATACTTCAGCTTGACAAGTAGATGCCGTTTATGCTTCTGATTGATAAAATTGCTCCTTTTTTTTATTTATCACATTATATTACTCATTGCAATTTAACTTTCGGGCACTAATATACAGCTCCTTCTATCTTATGCACATTTTGCAGCTCCTTGAGAAAGCTCTTGAAGAATGTGGTAATGATTTGGATTTGGCAATAAAGAGTTTGAATGATCTTTGTCTTGGTTCCACGGGGAACAACTTTCCTCCGTCTGCTCATTCTGATACTCCTCAAGAAGGTACTATGAGTGAGCTTCTTAGATAATGTGATGAATGTAAAGAGCAAGGAGCGACATGAAGCATGATTGTTACGTGATTTATTGTATCTAAAGGAAGTCGTGACACATTTTATCATCAATAGCGTAGTTTCTTCGCTTGATGGTCATGACTTATTATAGTAAAGTAGCATAGTGAAGCCCTGCTCCTTACATATTATGTTAAAGGTAACCAAAGATCAGAACTATAGACCTACTAAGTTGAAGATGATGACAAACTATTCGATCCTAAATTTATTTATTTCTAACCTCAGCGGTTGCCAATGAAGAGGCTGCCTCTTCTGAAAATTTGTTAGCATCAAGAACTTTGCAGATGGATGGGGCTGAGTGGGTGGAGCTTTTTGTGAGAGAGATGATGAGTGCTTCAAACATAGATGATGCCCGTGTACGTGCTGCCAGAGCTCTTGAAGCTTTGGAGAAATCCATCTTCTCTCGTGCAACTGCAGAAGCAGCTCAAAACTTTCAGCAGGTGTTTATTTGATTTCAAAATGCGGATGAATGGTTGTTCAACACTTGTCTCACGGTTCCTTCTTATTATAGGAGACCACAATGCTGAAAGAACAACTTCAGGCACTTATCCAAGAGAATGCTATTCTGAAGAGAGCTGTATCTATTCAGCATGAACGGCAAAAGGAGTTTGATGAGAAAGGCCAAGAGCTGCAGCAACTTAAGCAGCTTGTCTCCCAGTACCAGGAGCAACTCAGGACACTCGAGGTTCGCTTCGGAATGCTTGTTTCTAGATGTTTAATTGCGATGATATCTTGTTTGAGGTGCATGGCTTCTTTCGAGCATCTGAGATCTCTCCGTGTTTCAATTACATGGAATTTATGGAATGATAATTTGTCATACCCATAAAGGAAAAAACTTGGTGACTTTTCATTACATGTTCTGAATTAGCATTATAACACATCGTTCTTACTTTTTATCCTGACTTGGGATCAAGGATGAGTTAAATCGCCAACTTTGGTAAGTTTAAGCGTGATAAGCAATCGGGATAGAATAATCGTGGGTCCTTGACCTTTTATCAAGGATTTTCAATCGGGATCAAGGATGGGTTTGTTTTGCAACTGTACAACTTTGCCCAGTCCCTCTTGGCCTTTCATGTATGGCCTCAATTTCACCATTGCCCCGGGTGCATTTATTTTTCAGTGTATGCTAATTTTTAGAACTGGCCTGTTTTGTTCTTTAAGACAGATGAGAATAATTGAATGATAATAACACTTGTTTTACACGTGTACTCCCAACACACACACAAACACACCCACCCCTAGGCGTGATGCGAGTTTTTATTACTGAACTTTATATCGAGTCCTAGCTAATTTAGTTTGTGGCCTCCATCAGGTGAATAACTATGCTCTAGCCATGCACCTGAAACAAGCTCAGCAAGGTAACTCGATTCCTGGTCGTTTTCATCCCGATGTGTTCTAAATCTTGTAACGTAATGTAAGTGCAAGATGCCAAGAAATTATCTGTATAAGTTCTAGGTTTCCCCGAAAGTGTGCCATTCTTTTTTTTAAAGTTTGGAATCAGATGTTACAGTAAATCAAGTTGTTGTAGATTTGGTAAGGGTGAGCTTTTATAGAGATGATCCATGTATGTTCTTTGAATTGCTTTTAGCATCATTTTCAATGATTATTATGCTTCATATGGTTCACGGTCTATCTTCTCTTATTGACGTTATCGTGCTGATCACGTCAATATATAGTGGGGATCTTCGGCCTCATACCTAATATGATCAAGATGAGTTTTTGTTAGTTATAGTAGGCAGTTCGATCCCTAGAAGATTACAATGACTTTGCAGTTGAATCAGCCTTTCAAACATACCATTTCAGTTCGTCAAGTTAAACTGATTCTTCAAATTATGGTTGGGATGTCATGTACGCGGAGATTAATCAGCTGGAATGAGAGGCCTGACAAACAAATGCTAGTGCTCTCTACTTGAGTAGTATCTGTATCTATATATCGTGCATAACATATGAGTGATGCTGATCGTACTCAGTAAGACGGTCGCCCTTATACCTGCAGGATCTATGACTTCTGAATTTGCGATGATGAGCGGATGAAGCATGGATGTCATGACTTCAGAGAGTAGTAGTTCAGGAGACCAGGTAACAGCTGATGAGTTTGGCGCTTCACATCGGATTGGTTTGGAGCTCTTGTGGTGGCCATATATGCAGAGTTCATCGACTCCCAGTATCCAAGTTCTGAATCCTGATATTCTCCACTATGAAACATTGGAGTTCACTGTGGGTCCATTCCTAGCATGGCAATTCAGAGCTAGCGGGCTAATGCGACCTGGTTGACATGATCATCGCTATTTGAGGGAATGTAGTCCTAAAATGGAACGGATTTTCGTACCTTATACAACATAACTCTTCTATCATAAACATCAACGAACAACAATGCATTAGTGGCAAAGAGCTCAGATTAATCATTACGAAGACTGATGCGACATATATTGGTATAGATAGTTGTAACTATACACATATAGAGAGACGCGACATTTTGTGTGTGTTAAATTTCTTCTTTCATCCGGTGTTGTTCCATGTGTCTCATCCAGTCAAACACATAAACGAGTCGCAACTTGCAACTATGGTCATATTTTCAGAGCATTCACATTGGATGTTGTACAATAGAGATTCCGTACAAGGGAGAACATGCAGTATAATCGAGTCGACAAAAGTTGATAAACGTGAGATACTCCTATGAGGTGTAGATAATGGTCAAATACAATTACCAGTACATTTAAACTAAAATGAGTATAAAATAGAAAATGTAATACAATAGATATCTTTCCACATTTATTTACTTGGGGAAATTGGGCAAAGGTGCCTGTGAACTATATCAATAACGGTTGAAAATTTGGGTTTTGAACCCGATGTTAACTAATATTTGACCTAAAATTTGAGCAGGTTTCGATTGTCGAATTGAAATGAATCTGAGATTAATATAATCTACGTTCTGCGTAGATCGATTTAGTATATTTACAATCTCAAAATCCATTTTAGATGAATGAAAAAATTAATACCCGAAATATTATCACTTGATATGGTCTTTTAATGTATTGGATAAGATTTTTATGTTAGGTATAAATTATAAGGAGAAATCTGATTCAATTGTCAGGTCAACAAAAAGATGCCATGCCATCATGTCATCTCAAAGAAAAGGTACGTTGCATTCTATAAATATAGAGATCTGTTATCTTTGTTATTCAATCACAAAACTGTACATCTTCTTCTTTTCAACCTCCAACAACCATCATCTGTTTTCCAAAGACATAACTGATTTATCCCTTTACTTGCATCAACATTTTCGATCATCACATTTTCAAGGAGAGAGTTCAAGGTATCGAAAGATACATTTGAAACCCAAAATTTGAAGTGTTTCTATTTTGGGTTTGTAGTCGTTGTATCTTGGAAACGAATTCCATTATATCTCTGAACACCGTTGCGGAGAAAAATCGTCTTAAGGATATTGAGTTCAACTCATGTTTCGACTAGATTTATTTTTAGATTTTTTCCAAGCTCCTTGTTTTGTGATTCTCTATTTTGATCACAGTAGAAAAACCCAATCAATATTTTACAACAATAACTCTGTGCATTATATATCATATGTATCTGCATTTTAGTTTCGTATATATATCTCGTAAAAATCAAAATAGATATCAAAACATAAGTCAAACGATTATTGGATATTCTAATATAATTTGTTTTATTATTATAATATTCTTTTTATTACAATAATACTCTTCATCCTTTTTTTTCTGATGAAAATGTCCAATTAAATACTACTCCTTCCGTCGCATAATATATACAATATTTTTTTTGAGCTGTCCCAATTGACTTATAATCTTTTTTTTGTTACTGTACACCCATTACGTCCTCTCACAACCCCACTATCCCTAAAAAATATTCTTTTCTTATCAAATTCAACAAAAATTCAACACACACATAAATTCTCGTGTTGGATGAAACGATTACAAATATTATGATACAGAGAGAGTATATTTTATTATTATCTTCGTTTAATAATTATTATAACGAGACACGTATCTCAAAAAGTGTCTTTCTTATTGCTAACAATACAAGAAAACTCTTAAATTAATATAAGATTAAAACTTCTAACTTACTCTATTATTAATATTTCACAACAATTTTATAAAAAATAGTATTTAATCATCATAAACTCAATAAATTTAAGATCAAGATACAATTTTTTGGATTATACTATATCTCGATGATGTTTGGTAATACTCAGAAATATAACTGGCCTGAGCTTGCGCATCCACGTTAGCTTGGAGCTGGATCCTCTACTGTGGGAAAACAACAACAAACGTGTTGTATGGCTTCTGAGTCATTGATCGTGTCTGTTGCTGTCATTTTTTATTGCCTCATATGATATCCAAAGGTAGAAAATTAAACTGTTTTGCTGTTTTTTTCCTACAGTAGATGATCCACTCCCCGTTAGTTTCCACAAGTCGGAGAAAGCTGAGCAGAAGGAATCGCTCCTTCCCACACGTGGCTCCATCGGTTCGCCGCCGGCCACCACTCAAACTCCTCTGGCGCCGCCCGCCGCCGGCCTTCCTCTCCTGCTCCTCCGTCGATCACCAGGCAATCGCCCCCTCTCAGTCCACACTCTTTTCAATTAATCTCGTGCATTATCCATTCCAGGGTTTTCGATTCCGTCGAATCGTGAAAAATCCGAGCTGCGAGGGTTGTTTCTATTTTCGTGGAGAATTCGGAATGGATTTGTCACCGTGCATTCATCAAATATCCCGAATATTTTTTGATTTTTAAAATATATATTTATATTACGTACGTTAGGATTACCGATTTAAAATTAAAAACTTAAGATTATAGGACAAGATATTAACGTGAAATATTTAAAATAATTACATCAATAAAAATTAATCATAAATAGATATATTTATCTATTATATATAATATAAATAAATATAAACTGATTTTGAGAAGTTCGAGGTTATCTCTATCATTCCGATTCTTCCCTTATCTTTCTCCACCAGTTATCTCCTTCACCTCACTTCCTCTCCATCGGCTCCTCACCAAACCAGCACCCACCACCAATCTGTCACCAAAACCGCCGCAGCCGTCGCACGCCGCCACCGCCATCATACCTCGTCGGCGATCTCCATCGGCCCAGACGACACTAGCCCAGCCAACGACGAGCGCGGACGCAGCCCCTACGCCCCGCATCGACCACCGCAGCCCCCAGCCTCGTGCCGCCGTCAACCGCGCGTCGCCTCCTGCAGACGCCGGTGAACCAGATCCGACCACCCACGAGCCCATGAGCCCGGATACGACCTCGGTCAACGAACACGAAACCACCGCTTGAATCACCACGAACCACCTTCGTCCGGCCACCACCGATCTCCCCATCGCCGGAGACGTCGTTGGAAGCCTCCCTCGCCACCAGCCCCGCAGCGGCCCGAGCCTGGCCCGGACATAGGCCCAGACAGCGGTGGAAAACAGGCCCATCAGCGCCCCAACTGGCCCGACACTGGCCCAATAGCTCCCGGACAGAGGCCCGAAGAGGATCTTCGCCTCGTTTGGTCATTCTCGTCGTCTTGTCTCGGGTCTTGAGCGAGATAACTCACGGGGAGGTAACCTGCGTTCCTTGAAACCCATGAATGAATGTGTTTGATTGCGGGTTGTGATGTGTTGTGTTGTTTGTGATGCCACCGGGTTGGCGAGGATGTGATGCTTGTTATTGTCTTGTGTTGATCTTTCTTGTATGTTGGTATGGTCGGGGAATAAGCATGACGGGTTTCAAGTTGTGCGTTATGGTGATGTCAATGGGCATTTTTGTGCTTGTATGTGGTTAGATCATCGGGATGACGATGATTGTTGGGGTTCAGGTTTATGTACATGAGGAGGCGTTACTAAAAATGATCATAAAAGGGTCATGTGGACATGTTAGGTTGTTATGCGGCGCTGTGATGGTTGTGGAGAAGGTTGGGATATCCCGAGTTGTATTTTCATGGATGGTTGTGATTGTGCTTGATTATGCGTCTTATGCATAGTTTATGTTTAGGTACATATGGGGTTTTGGGTGTGTGAAAACGATATTGAGAAGGTTATATGAATATAACGATTGCGATGTGGTTATGTGATGGTCATGGATGAAGTCGGGTTATACCCTCATGCAGTGATTATGCCTATGCGTATTGATGCGTGGTAATGCTTGGTTAGGTATGGTTATGCGTCCTTCGTATAGTTGCGTTTAATCATGGGGTTTAGGTGAGGGAACATAAGTTCATTGACAATACGTATCATGGGATATTAAGGTTATACTTCTTGGGAATCGAGATAAATAAACTTGTGAACTTATGATCAGAAACACGAATGATTGTTTAATGTCTTGGTTTTAGCATATGGTTAGGCCGACACGACTTAAATGTTCATATTTCATGAGCGGGTTTGTTTGTGTAGAGTTTATGTAAAGAGGTGTTTGAAGTGCAAAATATGAGCTATGTGTGGTCTCTGAACATGCTTTCTATGCTATGTACTTCTTGGATATGTGTTATATATCATCTATTGTTTTATGCGGGGAATTGGGATTAAAAAGAATATTTCATCCATAAATTACCCTTTCAACAAACATCTAAGGGTGGGTTAGTATTGAATAATTGAATTAACGAATGAAAACAATAACATTATTGAAACCCAATAATAATGAACAGAACTGGGTAAATTCAGTTAAGGATGTCATAAAATTGATACGGCTAAGACCGTTGATTTATTTAAATGCGAAATTGAAATATTATGATGAACATAAGTTTCATAATAATGATCATGTGTTGGATAAAGTTGAGCCGTGCGTCTTTTCTTGGATCCAGTGGGATCGTGTTTGTCATCCTTGAGATATTTGTTGGGGGGGGGGGGGGGGGGGAT